>PVIY010019076.1:0-46452 GCA_004026745.1 Myrmecophaga tridactyla
CCCAGGGGTATGGACCTTCCTGGCAATGTGGGACAGAAATCCTAGAACGAGCTGAGACTCAGCATCAAGGGATTGAGAAAACCTCCTCGATCAAAAAGGGGAAGAGTGAAATGAGACAAAGTGGCAATGGCTTAGAGACTCCAAACAGAGTCGAGAGGTTATCCTGGAGGTTATTCTTAAGCATTAAGTAGATATCACCTTGTTATTCAAGATGCAATGGAGAGGCTGGAGGGAAGCGCCTGAAAATGTAGAGCTGTGTTCCAGTAGCCATGTTTCTTGATGATGATTGTATAATGATATAGCTTTCACAATGTGACTGTGTGATTGTGAAAACCTTGTGTCTGATGCTCCTTTTATCTACCTTGTCAACAGACGAGTAGAACATATGGAATAAAAATAAAAATAGGGGAAACAAACGTTAAAATAAATTTAGTTTGAAATGCTAGTGATCAATGAAAGGGAGGGGTAAGGGGTATGGTATGCATAACATTTTTTTCTGTTTTCATTTTGTTTCTTTTTCTGAATAGATGCAAATGTTCCAAGAAATGATTATGATGATGAATATGCAACTATGTGATGATATTGTGAACTACTGATTATATACATAGAATGGAATGATCAAAATAGGAATGTTTACATTTTCTTTGTGTTTTTTGGTATATAAAAAAATAAAATAAAAAGATTTAAAAAAAATTTAATCTAGTTTCATTTAGAAGGATCAGAAAGGGATGATAATATGGAAAAATTCAAAAGACCGCAATTCTTCAACTAATTCATATTATGCTAACTAGGTATTAGGTGTTGTGTGACATAAATACGATAATGACTTTGATGTGGTGTTTTCAAAAGCTTGTATAGTCTATTAGAACAGTACAGTATAATTAAAAATAACTGAAAACTTGGTTTTTTTAATAATTTCTAATAAAGTAAAATTTACATGAAAAGATCTGTAAGATATACCAATAGCAGGACACTCTAAACAGTATATCATTTATGTAAAAAAGAAACAAATATGTCCATACAAATACATAACTCTATATTACACAAATGCATGATCATGTAAAAAGTTCTGGAAGGATTTATATCAAACTAGTAACAACTGTTCTCTCTGAAAAGAGACCTGAGATTGGAGATGGTATTCAAAGAACACTTAACCTTTTTCAGTATTGTTTGTCATTTTGCTCCAGGAATACACTCATGAATTATTTGTATATAAAAAAAAATTTAATCAGCTTTAATAAAAAGCTATTAATAAAATAATACATATAACATGATGCAGCTTATGCAGGTGATTATGAATCAAAAGTCCTCTATCTTTTCAGTAATTGCCATGTGAGAGTCACAATTCCACTTACCAAGCAAAAAGTGAAAAGGACAAATAATCTCATTAACAGTTGGTAAACCGGGCATAATCAGAATTATAATCTAATCACCTGTCAATTTAATGCTTTTTGTGCTACTGGTTAAATAGTGCTCTTTATTTTTATTCAAGGATACACGAAGGAGGATAAAAAGAAGCAATGGGTATAAGAGACTAGGTGAGAGAAAACTGAGAAGAGGGATGTGAATGTAACAACCAGGGAAAAGTAGAAGGAAAAAAAACACGTAGCACGTAATTAGAATGGTGAATGTGCACTTAAAATTTAAAGGATACTGACATGATATATAGTTCACAGTATTTTCTCACAATTCCTAATAGAAATCCATATTTCTTTTAGTATGCTGTAGCTACTTAAATGACATATAAAAATGAAGGCCAGGAATGGAAACTGTTCTGTTCTAAATTATTACAATCTAAAAAAAATGTGGGCATACTACAAAGACAAACACCAGCCTCTTTGCAGATGAATCCAGTAAGTTCAACAAAATCCATTCCTGTTACAATTATCCATAAAGTCAGCCATGGTAATACACGGCTTCCTTTATTCTCTATGATTTCTCTAAAAAATGAATTACACTTTTCAAAAGGACGTACTTCTTCGCATGGGCTCCTAATGAGACGTATCTACCAAAAAATCCATCACAAATGCTAGCATGTTAAAGTCCAAAACTGCAAAAGCTTTCACGTTAAAGGTGAATATGTTTTTCAGACAAAGGTTTATAGCTTTTCTGCTTGAGGTATAAAAATATAAGCATGCCTTTTCTACATAATAGCCACAAAGTAGTATAAATAATACATTAAAAGAATGATAAAGAACAAAAAAAAAAAAGAATGATAAATAGTATTAACTATCAACAATTTTACATAATTCTGAGATATTCTCTCCAAAAAGGTAATCTGGTTCAAGAGTAATCAGAATTACTTCTTACACCATATTTTATCTTTCAGGTATTCAAACGGTATACGTTTAATATGATACTGATAATGATAATGGAAGACCTCTAATATATAACATTTCTTTAAAAAATGCAGCCCCAGTACAATTTTTCACAAGGTATCTCAGAACACTAGCCCCACAAGGTTCCTTGGGGATTAAAAAAAAGGATTTGGGGGACATGATGTCCAAGGGCAAAAGTCTCCCAGGCAATGTCAGACATGATTCCAGGGATGAGCCTGGCCCTGGCACCATGGGATCGACAATGCCTTCCTGACCAAAAGGCGGAAAATACATATAACCAAAAAAAAGTTTCAGTGGCTAAAACTGCTCAAATAGAGTCAAGAGGCTATTCTGGAGGCTCCTCTCACACAAGATTCAGCTAGTTATTGCTAATTACCATGGTTTGCCAAATCCCAACCAAAATCATAACTGTCAATCCTAAAGAACACCTAGGGCTCTTTCTGAGATTCTATAAAAGTTTCAAGCACTAAGACTTTTTTTCCAGAACTACAACCTCCAGATGGTTCCTAGGCCAGATAAATCCTGAAACTCAGAGGAGCTAGCCTCTCCAAGAGCATCAATTTGTACTATTCCCCTATCCCATATTATCGACACTCCTTTCCAGCATGAAAAAGTTAGAATGGGCAGAGCCCAAATACCACTAAAGATTGGGAGAAGGATCAAAGTAGAAGCCGGAGCTATAACAGAGAAGAAAGGATTTAACAATTAAGTATGACTGCTGAATCATTATACTGATATTTCTTTTAGTCTTCCATGTCCAGGAAAAGCAAGAAGAAAAAGGCTAAAACTGTGGAACTGTAACCTACACCAAACTCTGAAATCTGTTTCAAAACTACTTGCTATAATGTACTTTGAAATTTATTGCATTTTTGTAAATATATTTTACAGTAAAATGTTAAAAAAGGGAATTGATCAAATAAATACGGCAAACACTGCTTATTTTAGATCTCCATCATGAAAATGTTCCCTACATAACACAGTACCTGCCTAATAAATTTTTTATACATATTAAAGTTTTCTTTGTTGACAAAATTATTTTTTCTATTCATGTTCCTTGGAGCATGCCCTGGTAATGTTAGGGTGCATAAAATTTAAATGATTCTAGATTTTTAAACCACCCTCAACAATCTGCATAATAAACCTTCAAAAAAGCAATACAGTATTTAATAGACACTACCTAAAAGAATGTAAGAGACGTCTTTGGTTGGATATAGAACACAAATTATGGTTTCTCAGGAATAATTATTGCAAGATAGGTCATGAAAGAAAATATATCGGTTATGACATTGACCTGATATTAATGAACCATCAACCCAAATAGGAGTTTGACTATACATTTATAGTAATGCAGTTTAAAATGTGCTAGGCCAAAGCAAAGCTACATCTACATTTAAGCCAATACCCCTTACTAACAGTTTTTATTAAGAAAAAATACAGCTGTGTCTATATTGTTAGCCTTTTGCTTTCTGAGCCAGCTGGTCAAAGTTTGGTCTAAAAAGAAACACAATGAAAGTACAGTAATTCTGCACATTAGCCACTTTCATATTCAAGGATCCAACTGGAGAACACAAAATGACCCTATGATTTGTTGTCAGATGTTAACATCTATCTTGATATTTTCAAGAAATTAGCTTTTTTAAAAGGTGCTAATGGAAGGTATATGGAAAATTAAGCATGTATGAGCATTCAAAAGCATCAGGAGTTTTACAATGATAGTGTTTACATGTACACAGCAAAGTTCCAAGGCTTAGGGGGCTTCAACCACAGAAATCAGTGTTTTTCTCTAGCACAAGTTAAAAAAAAAAAAAAAGGAATAAAATCTTAAAGTACTTGACTCTAAAATTTTAACATATGAAATTTGGACTTAAAATATTCAGTACTTTATACAATTATTGACTATCATATGATACTAATACAAATATTTACTAGTTTATTAGTTCCAAAGAACATTAAAGTTGATTTCACTTGAAAGGACTCTTAACTGAAGGTATGAAAGCATGAGTACTAAGCAACCAAAAATCTTACTCTCACACATTTAGAAGATATTTAAGTTCAATAAGAAAAAGCAGGAAGACATCTGCTTTTTTTTCAGTTAATCTGAAAATTCCTTAAAGTAAAAAGTTTGACGTAATAGACTTACTCATTCCAGAACTTTGATTTCTTCAGTCTTTACAAAATATTGTTTTAGCACCTAGTAATTTGTAAACTATGATTACAGACCTGTGATTTATTTCATATAGAACTAAATTCATTTAGCAAGTATTTATTGAGCATCTACTACTGTGGAAAAACAAATATTAAAATGTATGTAAAAAAAAAATGTATGTAAGCCCTGCCCTAAAGAAATTTAAGAATCTAGAAGAGATGAGACACACACAAATGGTGGGAAGTGGTAGAAAGTATAAGAAATGTGCAATCCAGTTAAAATGCAAAGACAGCTCAGAGGGGAGGGAGGTTATCTGCAGTTTGATGGGAAGAAAGGATTCAGATTAAGGAAGGCATTGATGATAGGATTTGAAGGACAGGTAAGAAAAGAAGCCTTCCATTACAAAAAGATGAGAAACAGCATCTTGAGAAGTCACAATGAAAGTCATTAAAATTGGCAAAAATGTGAAAAAGACTAGACAGTACTACACAATAATACAATCAGAGTTCCCAGGCTCTGGCAACTCAAATATCCAGGTCAAATCAAACCATCAATAAAAAGTCTAATTTTGTACCATATACACTCTAATGATGCGCTATAAATATTTCTAAATTACTAGCCCATGATCCCTTATATCTGTTGTACTATCTGATGGAATGAAATGGTGAAACAAGTTTTATTCATACACATCTCATCCCTTTGGAAGACAAATTACTTCTCTAATTTTGAATTGTAGATGCTCAAAACTAGACAAAAACAAACATCTTCATTCTCCTATAGGTTTATATATAAATAACACACACAGACTTAACCCTCATTTTGGAATCATGGTATATTTATGACTTCACTGTGGCAAGGTCAAAGTGTTCTAGTCCCAACTGCAATATTATGCAAGTTGCTTTAGTATCCTGTGCCTTAGTTTCCCAACCTGTAAAATGAGGGGTTTACACCTGAACGATCTGCAAGGGCCCTTTCACCTTTAAAATCCTATACTCTGTAAGTCATACACCACCTTTTCTACAGAAGACACTGTGACAAGGACAACTACCAACAAAAACAAAAGAAACAGGGTATTCTTCCCATAACCCACATGTAACAACAACTACTCATTAGTGACTACCTACTAAGTGCCAGGCTCTTTCTACATATTTAACTTAAGCCTCATTACAACCATGAAGAACAGGCATTTTTCTTTTACTCACAGAGCCACCTTCTGCCTGTCTAGCAATCAGAGGTGGAAGGTGACAATTCAAATCAAGACTTAATTCCAAAGCAAGCTCTAATAAACCACACTTATAATTTACTGACTCAAGCAAAAGCCAGACAGGGTCATGGCTATGGTAATCAGGAAAAAGCATGTTCTTCTCATAGAGCAGCTCAGCTGCCTTGCTGGCACGTGAGAATGGACAAGAGAAGTCACATCAATTGTGTATATGGTTAAAAATCTCCTGACTTTCAGAAGAAGGAAACAGAGTCACCAGCTTTCAACTCTGCTTTAGAGAGTTTTAACAGAGAGCTGTGAAGTTAATTGTAATGGTATTACATAAATTTCCCAAACTCTCAGATAAGTTATTAAAATATGGGCATCAGCCAGTAAAGCCTAGGCTTTTAAGTAAGGCAAACTTTGGTTGAATCCTGGCTCTATTACTAGCAATACGACTTTGGTTAAGTTCTTCACCTCTCTAAGCTTCATTTCTTCATCTGTAAAGTGAGGATACTATCACTTAATTTGCCAGTTTGGAAAATGTGGAATATAAAAAGCTCAGCACAGTATTCAGCACAGGTAAGAGCTTGACAAATGAAAACTATTATTACCCTTCAGTGGTAAAGTGAAAGCTACTATTATTCTTCAGGACCCCAGAACAAAGTTATGCCTGTGAATGTTACCCCAAGTTTACCTTTAAAATATCATCTTTTGTCACTAAATCCAAAAATATTCAGAAATTAAAAGTTTATTTTTAAAAGCGTCTTACACTCATTTCCCATAGACACGAACCAAACTTCAAAATAAGATTATCCTAAACCTAAAACCTAAGCAACCATCAAACCCTTTCTCATTCGCTAACAATATTTTTTAAATGACACTACAAATGGTATTATCACGAATTCAGACCCAGTGACTTCTAAATGGGATGGGTGGGAATGCAAGCGAGAGATGTGCGAAAGATCACCACTAACATCCAAGCGAGTATTCGCCAAATGGCATATATTTGGGTGAGACCGAAAAGCGGCATTTAAACTAGTAATACTTGGCAGAACGACCTTCCTTTAAGTTGGAAGGGACAGGAGCAGGTGGCTTTGTGCCCCAAATTATCATTTTATTCTTAGCCACACGCTCTCGTCAACAGCTGGGTTTTAAGGCTTCTTGCAATCAACCCCAAAGTCCCAATTCAAGACCGCGAGGGAGGGAACAGGACTTCAAGTCCCTCTCCGGCGGAGACACCCGCAAAAAGGAAAGGAGGGTGCCGGGGCTCCGAGGGGCGTGGGAATCAGGTCCGGCAATCACTAATCAGGACGCGTCCCTTCCCGGGCGGTACCACTCCAGAAGCACCCTCCTCGCTGGGCCTGCGGAGCTCCAGGGTGCGTGTGCTATCAGCCCGACCGAGCCGCGGCGGTGGGGGCTGTGTTGGGTGTGTAAGGGGACTGCTCGAGGTTTCAGGAGAGGAAGGGAGGTAAAAGCGGAAGACGGCATGCGGACCCCAACCCACTAAAAGCGCGGAAGATGACCTCTAGACCCCGAGTCCTCCGGCCTCCTTCCCTGCCCGGACCCCGTCCCTGCCCGGACCCCTTCCCTGGCCGGACTCCTTCCCTGCCCGGACCCTTTCCGACCCGCCACTCCTCTCACCGTCTCGGCTTCTGTGTGCTGGGGTCCGGCACTCTGACCCCCCATGACCCCGCGGAGAAAATTCATCTTGCCGCTCGGTTACCGGTACTACCGGCCCCTCGGGAAAGAATTACTTCCCCCGCCCTCCGCAGGGTCAGGCCCCTAAACTCGCACTCAGTACTCCCCAGCCACAGCCGCTGCCTCCGACTCGGCGGCCGCCCCAGCCCCCTAAGCCCGGAAACAGCCTCCACCACTGCCCCAGATGCGCATGCGCGGGAACGTGGCATTACGTGGCGGCTCCAAGGGCGAAGGCAAAGGGGGGGAGCTGGAAAGAGTAGGTAGGGGAGGCCCGCCGCGGGGGTCAGTTCAAGCTCCGCCCAACGCACACGTCCCGCCTCCTGCCGCAGGGGCACGCCTCCTACTCCAGCCCATCGCGGACCGCATCTGCTAGTTCCAACCACCCACGTGGTCGAAGCCCGGCCCAGTAGACCTGAGAGGATCCGAACAGTCTTCGTGTTTTGGCTTGTAGGGTCCTTAATTGTCTTGGAGCGGGACTTATTGCAAGCTCTCAAATCTGGGGTCGTATTTTGTTGAGTCGAAATTGAAATTTTCCTTCTGCCGACGTGACAGGTAAGGGAGGAAATGTCCCCGGGAGGGTTTCTTTGATTTTGCGGTTTAGGAGTATGAGCGTTGTGGCTTTCCGATCCCAGTAAATTGTATTTCTTTACAGGGCTTTGTTTGTTGATAAAAAAAAAAAAAAAAAGTGCTAGAACCCCTTCATTCCAATGCCACTGGAGGGCGCGTTTATAAGCTCTTCCCCTTTAAACGTGCTAAAAGAAATTCCTAGATCTAAACACCAGAAACACCGGTATTTTGAAGTATTGTGAACCTTGCATTTAGATTTTTAGATCTGGCAGCCAGTAGCCAAATATTTTTGTTTCCCCCAACATTTCCAGTGCTTTTTTAAAAATTCAAAATGTCATTTTTTTCAAATGTTCCTTTCGAAATGAAGTTGCCCTGCACATATGCTTCTAGCATTGTAAATTTTTTGAGGCTAAAAGCACACGATCTTGTTAGTTCATTGCTTCCTGTACCTCTCACCCTTTGGGTTGCCAGCAGATCTCAGATTCAGCATTTAAAATTGAACTCATCATCTTCCCCATCCTCCCTTAAATTAAAAAAAAAAAAAATCAATATGCTTCTACTGTGTGTCCTGCCGTGGTCAATATTACCGCTGTGCAACGATTGCCTAAGCCAGATGGAGGAAACTGGAAGGAATCTTGGACTCTGACTTTTACCCCTACTTGTCCAGTAATCACTCATCTGCCCTCCATCCTCTCTGCCTCTGACATAGTTTATGTTCTTATCATTTCTCACCTAGATTACAGCAATAGCCTCCCAACTCGTCTGTCTGCATTCAGCCCTGGCTTCTCTCCAGTCCAGTCCACCGTGAGCAAGCCTAACAACAACAAAACATCTGATCACGTCACTCCTTTTTAAATTATACAGTGTCTCCCCATTCCTTCCATAATAAACTTCAAACTCCTTAGCTTGGTAAACAAGCCTGTTGTGATCTGGCTCCTGCTTACCTTTCCAGCTTCTACTTCCCCACATTCTCAGGACAGTGTTCTTGTGTCTGGATATACCCTTCCCTTTCTCCTCTTCATCAAGCAAACTCCTTTTACTTCTTTAAGACTCAACACTAGCATCACCTCCTGAAAGAATTCCCTGAAGTCCAAATACATATCTATACGGTTTTAATATGTAGTAGACACTCAACAGATGCTTGTTAAACCAAACTTAAGGGCAGGGATTATGTTATTCATTTTTGTATCTTTGTTGCTTAGCACTGTCTTGTAGAAGGTGATATTGATGGATGGATGAATAAGTCATTGAAAGAATATATGAATATTATACTGAGTAGGAGTATCCTTTTTTCATCTATAAAGTGGAACTGTAGGTAAACATATCACAAAGGCTATGGTGAAAGTTCCTTTCCTAGTGCCAAGATTCACTGCCAAAAACACTGTATGCTAAGCATTGTCCTCTGCTTTAAAACTAGATAGTTGACATTTTGCTTCAGACGTTTTCCACGGGGTCATTTTGTTGCGGCCTAAAAAAAGTAACTAATTAAATGCTCAGCATTTTTGTTACCTAGTAATGTGTGCAAAAACAGCCTCACCCCTGCTTAAGTCTCACCTAAGCCTGAGCCTCACACTACCCAATCATAAGGGGTGAGGCTGCCAGATGGAGTGGAGTGCACAGATCTCCACTACGTATATTATGTGGTAAAAAAAAAAAGAGCAAAAAACAAAAATCTGTGCTTTGTCATTTTAACAAGGTTGTTTTAAGGCACCAGCCTTATCAAAATGTCCTGCTTTGTTTTAAACATTAGTGAGTATAGTAGGTCATTAACAGCTAAATACGAGTTTTCCCTTCCTTTGACCTGTTTTCTTCCCTGATGGAATCCCCTGGGCAGGAAGGACGATGGGCAGGAAGGATGGACTTTTAGGTGCAGAGAAAATGAGGATGGGGCCCAGACATCTGAGTTCCCTGGCCTCACAGACTTGTCTGTCTGTCTGTCCTGGTGTCTGAAAGGGGTGAGATTATTCAATACCTCCAGCCTCAAGAGGAAGCAGAGAGGGTGCAGTGGCTAATTTGTCCCTAGATCAGGCTCTGAAAGGGGAGCAGAAGCATCATAAGGAAGCTATGAAATGGGCTCCATACTTAAGAGAAAGGGCATTACATATTAATTCACTTCCACTGATTTTATGGAGAAGTTGAGAGCCATGTCTTATTACTGGTTGTATCCTTCAGTTTTCTAGCATAATTTCTGTAAGTGGTAGATGCTGAAAATCCATTTGTTAAATAAATAGAAGAGAAAATTGTGACTGCCTGACTTACACTATTATACTTTTGATGTTCATAAATATAAGAATTCAGAATAAGAATGCTATGAATCATTAAAATACACAGATACTCCAGATTTTTAATTTGGGTAAATACAAATGTTGGGGTTTTTATCCCCCTAAGCCAACCCTGACTACACAGTAACTAACAAAATTTATTGGTTTGAAATTTATGATTTTTTTATTGCTTCCTTAAGATCTCTTCACTGGCCCACTTTCTTCATTCTTTCTTACTTTCTAGTGGAAAATTTAGCAGTAACAATAAAATGTAATTGCACAAGATTATATTTTGGTTAGTGGGATGAGAGTGTTTTGCATACCTGCTTAAGGAGCACTCGTAGAGATGATAATTTTAGCTTGAAATATGTCATATAGAGGTTTTAAATACTAGTTCCGGGGAAATCAGTGTCCAAAAACATTGTTGATACAATTATGCATTATTTTCCACTAAGAGCAGATAACACACAACAAAATAAATTGATCGTGATTAAGCTAAACTAACAGTCATTTATAATTAAAGAACAGGACTAACAGCAATAGGCATTCATGAACAATCGGTAATAACAATACAAAATATACAAAAACCAAAATAATAATAACAATAGCAAATGTATAGATAGTTCTCCTTATTAGCCAGGCTTTATTCAAAGTCCCCTCATATTCATTATTCATGGTAATGTTTTCTAAAGTAGTTACAAACTGAATTGGTGAATACTGAACCATTGCTCCTAGGAGAATGACAGGGTTAGTTTCCAGAGTGCCTCGGATCATATTTTCATCAACTGATCAATACATAAACTTGTTTTATGTGAAATTCTGTTTAAAGACCTATTAATTTATATTGTTGATTCATTGAATTCAACAGCCTTTAACTGATGCCTGTGTTTTCAACAAACGGCCCAGCACAGCCTTCCTGCACAAGGAATATCAGGCAGCACTTCAGCACAATGCTTGAGGGCCATTTTGAACAGGAAAATCACCAATAAAAAGCCATGAAAAACATGGCATTTAAAATATCGCAAAAAAGAATGGGGAAGGGCACTGCAACTGGAGCTGCGGAGGCTGTGTCACCCCTCCCAACCTGACTTTAGGAACTAATGAACTGCCCCTTCCAGACATCACCTGACCTCCATCCTTAAAAGCTGCCTGTGCCAAAGCTCACGCGCACTCACCTCCCTGCATCTTGGGTTTGGTGAGTTCTGCCCGGGAGCGCAGAAATAAACCCCCTCACACACTTTAAAAAAAAAAAATCGCAAAAAGACAGTTGTTTACTAGTATGACAGCTGAAACAAGAAAGCCGCATATCCATCACCTTGCTCAACCTCAGCTTGGAACCTGTACTTTGAACAAATAAAATTTTTTGGCACTTTACATGTGTCTATGAATGACTGCAAACCACCAGTATTGGTTTGAAGGTTACAAATAAATTTTAGCTATTTGATGAGTTTGCTAATACAGAATCTGAAAATAATGAGAATTGACTAATTAGTTAATCCTCACAACAATCTTGAGGTGAATGGTGTTATTAGCCCTGTTTTAGGACAGGAAAATAGGAATAGAAGAATTTGTCTGGGGTTGCACACCCGAGGAAGCAGTAAAACTGGGATGTAAACATGGTAATCTGATGCCAAAGCTGTACTCTTATGTGCTATGGTATCCTACCTCACTAGACTCAAGACAATGATGACACACTAAGTAAAAATGTACCCTGTATTGGGCGGTGTGAAGGTGGCTCAGTGGCATAATTCTTGCCTGCCATGCTGGTTCAATTCCCAGTGCCTGCCCATGCGAAAAAAAAAAAAGAGAGAGGAAAAAAGGTACCCTGTACCTTGAAAAAGGTACACAAAAAGAAAGCACAAAAACAAAATTACAAGTGTTGGAGAGGATATGGAGAAATAGGAACACTCATTCATTTATGGTGGGAATGTAAAATGGTGCAATTGCTGTGAAGGTCAGTTTGGCAGTTGCTCAGAAATTTAAGTATAGAATTACCGTAAGACCTGGTAATCTCATTTCTAGGTATATACTGAAAAGAATTGAAATCAGGAACTCAAACAGCTATTTGCACACTGGTTTTCATAGCGACATTATTCACAATTGCCAAAATACATAAGTAACACACGTGCCTATCAATTGATGAGTGGATAAATAAAATGTGGTATATATACATAATGGAATGTTACTCAGCTGTAAGAAGGAATGAAATTCTGATTCATATGACAACATGGGTGAACCTTGAAGATATCATATTAAGTGGAATAAGCCAGGCACAAAAGGACAGATGTTGTATGGTCTCACTGTTACGAAATAATTGGAATAAGCAAGCTCATAGAGTCAGAATCTAGAATACAGGTTGCTAGGAGATTGAATGGGTGCAGGAAATAGGGCGTTAATGCTTAAAATGTAGAGACTATTTGGAACGATGGAAAAGTTTTGGTAATGGATGGTGGTGATGATAGCACAACACTATGAATGTAATTAACAGCAATGAATTATACATTTGAATGTGACTCAAAGGGGAAATTTTAGTGTATATGTAGTAGAATAAAAAGTTTTAAAAAGTCCATGGAGCCTTATAACACAGTGAACCTTAAACCATGGATTATAGTTAATAGTACAAGAATAATACTATGCTTTCATCAGTTGTAACAAATGTACCACTCCAAGGCAAGCTGTTAATAATAGGGAAGTTTATGGGATCCTGAATTTTAGGCATGATTTTTCTATAAACCTACAACTTCTCAAAATAATAAAAAAAAGAATAGAGGGCACACTGCAAATGAGTTCATAACCATCAAAAAAGAATTTTCACAACAGGGAAAAAGAGAAAAAGAAATTGGAAAAATGATGTTGTCTATCCCTGAGAGGAACTTCATTTTTTAAATGGTTTGATTTTACCTTTTACAAAGGAAGGATAGCATATTGTGAAAGAATAATAATACTCAATTCCATTCATATGTATTTTCTGAGCCAAATAAAATATCATGATATTTTAAAGCCATTATCTTAAAAGAATCAATTGCAAGGCACGCCAAATTTCCCAAGAAGAATGTGGGTTCTAGAAACAATAAAAATTTTACTATTTCTAAAACCTATTTAAAGATAAGACATTTTCAAATAGAAAGAGAAAGAGAAATATATTCATATACGTTGAACATATGTGCTAATGTCAAGACAGTCCTGGATTATATCTGTTTTCTAGGCATAAATATTAAGTGAGCCCTTTCATTTTCAAAGATGTCCATGTTGGAACAATAAATTATGTGGTCAGTCTTTGTGAAATAAATAAATATGTAATTTAAAATAAAAACTAAAAAAGGCAGCCTGTAAGTGCCTACATATTCTTATCCGCCTATTGTCTCTTTGACAATCTCCTACTCATCTCCTACTACAATCCCTCTGCTTCATTCCACATCAGCCTCACAGGCATCCTTCATGTTCTTAAAACTTACTCCCTGGTCATGGCCTTTTACATTTGCTCTTACTTTTGCTTGTGCTGCTTGCTACTCTACCACACAGCAGAATATGAAAAAACTCACATTGTGGGGTTAACGAAATGCAATATGTATTTTACATATTTATCTTGTTTATTGTCTAATTCCCACCACCAGAATGTAAACTCCTAAGGGTGGAGATCTTGGTCCTTCTGTAAACCACTTTGCCCCTAGTGCCTACCACAGTGTCAGGCACGCAGAAGGCACTTGGTAACTCTTTACGGGGTGAATGAGTTCCCCAAATGGGGAAATTACCACTACAGGCTTGTGTACACGAGAATAGCAATTCGGCAGTGTTGCTAACATTGACCAAATTCAAATACAGTTTGAATCAGAGTCCTCAGAAAATCTTATTAACATGGTCATTGGTTTATGAACACCAGTTTAGTGGTCCTTAATGATTAACTTAGTAATTAACTTTTAGTCATATGTAAAAATGAGAGTCTGTGGAAGAAAAACTTATATTTTTAGGATCAGATGTCAGTCCATTGGGAGAACCATCTCACCCTGCAAGTGATCAGCTCACTCTGCTTTATGATTCAGTGTGCCAATACAATGTTTTCCTCGTCTTAATATTAATATTCTCTTCGACTGCAAAAGAGTATACAGTGAAAAATCTCATTATCCTTCCTTGGCCACCCAGGCAATCAATGTGAACGATTTTTGCATATTCTTCCAGATATACAAATATGTATATAGAATCCCTTTCTCTCTTTCTTGCTCTTTTTTTTTTTTTTAACACAAATGTAGCACTTTGTACACACTGTTCTACATGTTGCTTTTTCTTAATATATCTTGGAGATTGTTCCATATCAATACATAGAGGGCTTCTTTATCCTTTCTTACTGTGTTCCATGAAGTGCCTTTCAAAATCTTTTTTTTAATCCTAGGAAATCCTTGTGGGAGGAGATTGCAACAAAGAGGGTTCTGGACCCCCATCCTGTTTCATGTTACCAGTTTCATTCGTCTATACTTGCTATTTCATTTGAACAAAAAGATCCAAAAGATGAACATGATGGACAACCACTTCTCTTAAAGAATGTAGAACATTACTATTAGTTTCTTAGGGTCGCTGCAACAAATTCCCACAAACTCCCACCAACTTGGCAACTTAAAACAATTGGAATTTATTCTTCCACAGAACTGAAGTCTAGAAGATGAAATCAGGGTAATGGCATGGCCTTGCTCTCCCTGGTGGCACTTGGGGAGGAATCTTTTCTTGCGTCTTCTAAGCTTCTGGTGGCAGCCAGCAATCCTTGGTGTTCCATGGCTTGTAGCTGTGTAACTCCAGCCTCTCTCTCTGCCTTTACATGCCCTTCTCCCCTGTGTGTATGTCTGTGTGTGTCTGTGTCTCTTCTCCTCTTAAAAGAACATCAGTCAGGGTGGCTCCCGTGGCTCAGCAGGCAGAGCTCCGACCTGCCGTGCTAGAGGTCTGGAGTTCGATCCCTGGTGCCTCCTGCCCATATCCCTACTCTAGTGTGACCTCATCTTAACTAATCACATTCCGAGCCACCGTATGTCTAAATAAGGTCACATTCAGGGTTTTGGAGGGGCTAGGATATCAACGTATCTTTCTGTAGGACACAGTCCATCCCATAACAGTGACCAATACAAGCATTTAAAATGGGTGGGTAACAACACATGTTCTAGAGTACAGAGCTCAAATTCTTGCACTACCTTTTTTTGGGTTTTTTTAGCAGTTTATCTTATAGTAAGTTTTTCAACTTTCTAAGCTTCCATTACCTCAAATATACGAGAAGGACAATAATAACACCTGCTTCATGTGTTTGGTGTGAGAATTTTATTAGATAATATGTTTAACGTTCTTAGAATTTAGTACTCAGTACTTGAAACATAGTAAGTACTCAATGAAAGAAAGCTGAAAGAGACCCAGATAACCTTTTTTTAATAAACTTTTTTTATTAATTAAAAAATTAACAAAAGAACATTAAGATATCATTCCAGTCTACATATACAATCAGTAATTCTTAATATTATCACATAGTTGCATATTCATCATTTCTTAGAACATTTGCATCGATTTAGAGAAAGAAATAAAAGACAACAGAAAAAGAAATAAAACGATAATAGAAAAAAAGATTATACATACCATACCCCTTACCCCTCACTTTCATTTACTACTAGCGTTTCAAGCTGAATTTATTTTAACATTTGTTCCCCCTATTATTTATTTTTATTCCATATGTTCTACTCTTCTGTTGATATAGTAGCTAAAAGGAGCATCAGACACAAGGTTTTCACATTCACAGAGTCTCATTTTGAAAGCTATATCATTGTTCAATCATCATCAAGAAACATGGCTACTGGAACACAGCTCTACATTTTCAGGCAGTTCCCTCCAGCCTCTCTGCTACATCTTCAGCAACAAGGTGATATCTACTTAATGCATAAGAATAACCTCTCGACTCTGTTTGGAATCTCTCAGCCATTGACACTTAGTCTCATTTCACTCTTCCCCCTTTGGTCGAGAAGTTTCTCTCAATCCCTTGATGTTAATTCTCAGCTCACTCCAGGAGACCCAGATAACCTTTGCTATATGTTCTCAATTTCTTTACAACCGAACATTTAATGAAATCACCCCGTAATATCACAACACAAACTTAATTGGCTTAAGTAACTGTAAGGTCTCTTACTTTAGATGTAGCTTAATCTTGGGCATATCAGACACTGTTCCCAGGATCTGGGCTTTCACTATGTCTGGACACTGCTCTCCTTACTGGTTTCTTTCTCTGGCTCCATATCGTTGCAAGATAACTGCCAGTGGGCGGGCCACGGTGGCTCAGCAGGTAAGAACAGTTGCCTGCTGTGCCCGAGGACCCGGGTTCGATTCCTGGTGCCTGCCCATGTTAAAAAAAAGATAACTGCCAGTACCCTCAATTCTACAATTGTCCAGGTACAAGTTCATCAAGAAAGACTCCCAAACTCTCTTCTAACTGTCCACAGCATAACCTCTGTATGTCTGAATGGATTTGATTGAGTCCTATACTCATGTGTTCAGCCAGTTCCTGAAGTTGAGGATATGAGATGCTCTCTTTGGCTGTGAGTCACATGCTCACCTCTAAAGCATGGAAAGGGACACGTAGGGTTAACTCAAAGCATATGGCATAAAAGCAGGGGAGCCAGGGACATTATTCAAAGAAAAGCTGGAATACTGTGCCAGGAGTGAGTTTGTGCAGGATAGTAAAAAACACATGCCCATTATATCCCACAATATATTTGACTGCCAGTTTTTGAAATATATATTTCCAGCAGTAAGTGCTTCTACCATATTGCTAGCACCACTGATGTTGCTGTGCAAAAGGTTCAAAATATGCTGCATGAGTTAATAAAAGTAAATTTACATTGCATTTTATTTGTATATGCAAACAAAGCTACATCTACTGTTTTTTTTTAAGTGCCGTTCAGGTGTGTTTCCATTTCAGGTGTACTTATGAAACATCTGGTTAGGAAATTCCATTTTCTATTCCAAAGGAATTTTTATGAAACTATTTATCAAGTGACATATTTACTAGATCCAGGTCACTACATTCTTGACCTGGTGGAGCATTTGACATTTCCACACCCACTGCCCCTCCCCACCTTCCTGGTAGCTGGACACGTAAGTCCTGAATAGCTAGGATGGAGCTGAAGTTTTCATTGCTCCATTCCACAGCTAAGCCAAAACCTTTGAAATTCACATGACTGCTGCCAAGACTCCATGGAGGCTTAAGATGATTTATTACAGAGTCACTGCCACCTTCAACGGCCACAATCCCAGAGCAAGTTGCAGCTGATCCATCTTATTTGCCTGAGTCTTTGACCCAAGTGTGTAGGAAGGGGTGGCAGGGTATTCTATATGCTGAATTTGAAATCAGAGTAGTCTGCCAAGGTGGACTGGGCCTCTAGCTAGAAAGATGGTAGCTAACCTGTACCAGAACTTTTCAGAGTGAACTGTCACCTCCAAGGCCCAGCTCTCCCCCAATTCCATCTCTTTCATGAAGTTGACTATAAGGTACCAGTGAGCTGTCATTGGAGAGTACACAGCACAGATAATTGAGATGGGTTCACAGATGCTAGGCAGTAGATCCAGAACTGGAATAGGCAGGTGGTTTGCAGAAGAAGAGGGAAATTGGGTGTGGACATAATTCTCTGTCAGCAGCTCAGGAGTCCATGGTCAGAGGGATGGAAGATGAGAAGATGAATAGCAAAGGAGAAAAGTTTCTCTTTGGCCTGACTCTGTTCCCTGATGCTACCTTACCCAGGATTTCGCAAACACATGCTAGTTGTAGGTAGTACTAAGAGCTGGAATAGCTCCGACCTCCCCTCCTCACTACCCTCTCCCCATCTCCAATACTCAAATACACACATGGCCTTTCTAGAGCAGGGCTGTAAAGGCCTTCAGAAACCTACAGTGACCCAGATGGTAGTTCTAGAAGTGTTCCCTTGTCTCTCAAGTATATGAATAGTGACTCCTAAATAGCACAGAATCCGAGGTCTCCACGGGCCCTGCAACAGCCAGGCTCCCTGCAGTGAGGTGTTGCTGTCTGCTCTAGTTCTAGTATCTGTTTAAGAGCAAATTGACTATATTGATATTTTGGTATTTATTTTGTACTATAATTGGGGTTTTGTTTTTCAAAGTTTAGAATTCACACCATTTAAAACAGATCACTGAAACTACATATTTTAATAAATTCATTTTAACAAACATTAGTGATTACTAGCTCTGCGGCTTCCTTCAACCTCCGAAGAGTCCTGGGGCACCTCTAATAGGTTGGTCTGGTCCAGATTCAATGCCTGCTTGGAGTTTACAGCACCTCCTTTGCAGGGGAGCTGTTCAACTCTAGCCAGAACTTGAGATCCTAGGTACAGCAGTTTTTATTTCTTTCTCTGCCAATGTATGAAGAAGGATCCTTTCTGTAACTTCTGCCTTCCCCAGCAGAATGAGCCACTTCATCCAGAGAGCTTTTCTCACCTAATCCACACTCAGGGGTTCCCTTTTTGGGGGCGGGGGTGGGGTGGGGGGACGGTGGAATTGCAAGTTGCTGAGTGACAAAGTCAGGCCTGAAAGAGCTTCTGATGAAGGAGAGAGGGGACAAAGAAGAGGGAGAGGGTGGACAAGAGCAGGCGCAAGAAAGTGAATGAAATTGCGAATTAATAGCAGAAAATAATACTACACCTACAATTTTTTCAGTACCTGAAAATAACTCGGTATAGGGGAATACTGAAAACAGATGTGCTTGAATAGTTCTCATTTGTACCAGGTCTTGCCATAGGTATTCTCCTGTATGTGTCTCATTTTGGAGTGTTGGAAATTATTCCCATTTCATAGAGAGAAGCATAAAATAGACCAGAAAGTTATGTTTTCTTTCCAAACACAGACAGACCTAGGTTTTCATTCTAATCCTGCCTCTTTTGGACTGTGAAGCCTTGCGCAAGTTACTTAACCTTACTGAATCAGTTATGGTACCATCCACTGCAAGAGAAAACACAACTAAACAGTACCTTTAACAAAGGAAGAAGGAAGTAGGCTTGGGGATGCCATCTGGGATCCAAGCTGGAATCTTTCTGCTCAACCATCTTAGAATGAAGCATTCATCTTTATGGTTACAAACTGACTGCTTCTTCTCCAGCATTGCAGCCTTATTCTAGGCAGGAAAAGGAGAGATGTGAGGGGCAAAAGGTATCTACCAACTGAGTCTGCCCCCATTTTTTAATTTGAGCTAATTTCAGAATTACAGAAAGGTTGCAGCAATTGAACAAAGAAGTCCTGTATACCCTTTACCCAGTACAAACATCAACATTTTTACTCCCATTGCTTTATCATTCCTTTCTCTCTAAATATGTGCATTTTATTGATACAGTGCTATCATCTAATCTACAGACCTTACTAACTTTTGCCAGTAGTCCCACTGATTTTCTTTATAGGAAAAATTTTTCTTTTTCTAATCCAGGATCCAAGCCAGGATTACACATTGCATTTCCATGTCCTGTCTCTTTAGTCTCCTTTAATCTGGAACAGCTCCTCCATCTTTCATGAGCTTGACATTTTGAATGTACAGTGCAGTACACATCAGCTATTTTGTAGAATGTTCCTCAGTTTGGTTGGTTTGATCTTTCTTCATGATTAGGTTCAGCCTTTGCATCTCTAGCAGGAATATCACAGATGTGCTGTTAGTGCCTTCTGACAATGTAGTCTCTCATGAGGCACATGACATCTATTTGTCCCATTAGTAGTGATGTTAGTTTTGATCATTTGTTAAGATGTTGTCTGCCAGTCTTCTCCACTGTAAAGTTTTGGTTCTCATTGATCATCCTTGTCTGAATCAATGGTGATTGCCAGTCTGCCTCCCTTATAAAAGGCTTTCCACCTATTCTGTTAATAGCTATGGGCACACCTAGTTGCAAGAGTGATTGGGAAATGTACTGTTATTTTGTCTTGCTTTGGTGTGGGCACCTCAGTGAAATTGGGGTCCTGTTAGTAAAGAAGGAAAAATGAAAACTAGGTAAGTAACTTGCCAAGTTAATAACATCGTTGTAAGGATTAAATTAAATAATGTTGTAAAACTTCTATTACAAAGCCTGTAACATGGTTGATACTTAAAAATATCCTTCTTCCCATCTGTGGGAACAAGGTTTGTGATTTTGTTTTGTTTTGTTTTTGATCACTTTGGGTCATACAGCTAATAAATGGCAAAACAGTTCTGCAAATCTTAGTCTAGGCACTATACCATAGCATCTTTGTACTGGTCTTAAAAACTCTAAATTCTCTTTTGGCTTCTGTTTTGCTAGACAACTAAAACTACCTAAATGTCTATTAATCTACAGAACTGTTTGTGAAATAGTCCTATTTATAGATGAAAACAGTGTTATGTGTTAAATAAAAATTTGATTCAAATTTCTTTGTATTTGGGCATTTTTACCTCTATATAGTCTAAGACTGATTGTTGTCTTTTGGGGCAATGGCCATTCATTCCCCAGTGATCACAATCTGGAAAGACACTGGGAAGGAACATTGGTCAGAGAGTAATGACATTTGCCCAGCCTTATAAACACATTTGTGTATTTTATTTATTTTTTTGAAGTTTCAAAAATATTTAACAATGAGAAAGGGAACTATAAGAAATCATTCCTGTCATGCCAATTATAGGAATTGAATTTTAAGATTCCCTTGTCACAAATTCAGTATGAAAGTACATGAAAATTTAATACCAATTGGCAGCAAAATCTCACTTCATTTTACCTTTAGCCTCAAGGAAAAAGATCAATGCAAGACAGACATTTTTAAGTGATGGTAGAAAATCAGGATACAAACTCATATACTGAATGATCACAGCTAAGTTTAAAGTATATGCATAAGAAAAATCCTAAAAGGAAATATATCAAGATGTTTATTAAGGGTATCAAGATGTTTATTAAGGGTGATTCTGTTTGTATGGAAGGATCCTGGGTGATGTTTTATTCTTTGATTAATTTCAGCATTATCTTTTAAACAGGTTTGTATCTCTTTAAAAATCACAAATCATAGCAGACTTAGAAAATATATTAGATGGAAACAGTTGCAGAAGAAAGCATCTGGAGCCCTGACAAATTATTAGTTTGCCTGGGAGGAGAAGCCCAAGGGACTCCACACTGCAGCTGATGCCTGAACCAGAATTTCATCCCATCCACTTTGGTATCATCGCTTTCTCTCTCTCCCTTCCAGTCTTCCTTTGTTTCCTTAGTTTTTTTCCCTCTTTTCCTCTCACTGTAAGATAGAGGACAATATTACTCTAAGAGAGATACAATTTGCTATAGTGAAAAGAATATTACTCTTTGAAACCAGACAGACTTGGATTTGAGCCTGACTTCATCATATAGTCATTCAACAAATATTAATTGAACAGCTTCTATCCCATGCCCTGTCCTAGGCACTGGGATTCAGCAATGATTAAAACGGGCAAAAATGTCTGCCTTTGTGAAATTTATATTCTAGTGGGCGGAGGCTGTGATTTAAGAGGTCCTGGAAAAAAGCTCTTGATCCGAACATATCTGCCCAACCAGAGGATTACAATAAATTATGCCCTGAAGGACTTAATTTTTTTGCATCAACAGGCATCTTTCAAGGTGTTAACAAAACTGTAAAGAGTACATCATTAGGCTTAATGGTCCTTTATATTTAAGTGTGAATCAATTCAATCATATACCTCAAGAGCTATGTGAGAGCCATGCTGTGAAAGAATAAACATTTTAATTTTATAAAGGACCCTTAGGTATTATCCAGGAATGATAGACTTGTGTGGGTTTCTATAGCATAATAAAATCTTGGCTAGTCTTTGTCCCCGTTCCTGGTGAGGTAACCTCAACATCTTTGTAAATTCCCGTGATAGGAGTATCTTTTGTTGTGCCCAGTGTACACCTGATAGGTGGGGTCAGCCACACCTGTAGTCTTAGAATGGGGGCTGCCCACACTAGAAAGACCAACCATGAGATTAGGTGGTTTAGGCTTTGAGCTAGTCTTGTCAACCCAACCTTCCCAGCCACTGGGAGAGGAGGGGGCCTGGAGATTGAGTATAACCACGTGGACATTGATTCTCTCAATCACGCCTGTGTAACGAGACCACATATAAACTTGGGACACATGAAGCTCACACGAGGTTCCGTGATTAATAATGACATTGCTGTGCCCAGAGGGTGAAGCAAAGGGACACGGAGGTTTACATTTGAGATCCTCCCAGATCTTGCTCTTTGTGTCTGTTCTTTTTGCTGATTTGCAACCTTTCACTAATAAAGCTATTATATTTGTAAGTATAGAACATTTGGTGAGCTCTGCATGTCATTCCAGTGAATTAGCAAACTCAAGGGAGTGGATCAGGACCCTTGAATTTGTAGCCACTTGGTCAGAGTGGCCTGGGCCCTTGAACTTGTGGCTGGTGCTTTCAAGGCAATCGTAGAGGATTGTCCTGAACCTGTGGAGTCTGGCCGAACTCTGGGTAGCTAAAATCAGAATAAAATTGAGTTACTGCAATATTTACAGCTGATTTCAGAAGGAGTCGAAGTTGTAGAAGTTTTTGCAACATTGAAATTTTAATAATTTCTGAGTCAGCAGTATGTGGAAGAGATGACCTAGGAAGGGCAAGAAGGATGCAAAAAGATGAGTGGTAGGATTCTGGGAACAGATTTCACCTTTAATATATAAATTTGCTTTGGAGAAAATCCAGAAGCTTTCTCAGGGTTAGGCACCGCCCTTCCTCCTTTCCTTCATAGCCAAGTTTCTTGAAAGAGTGCCTTAGAACCTGTATATTCCTGAGGGATAGATCTGTGCTTACTTGCACCAAATACCTCCCATCAGCAAATACTCATAGAATGTATAATTTCCTTCATAAAATGTGGAAGAAATGAGTAAGAATCAGCAACAGAACCCCATTGAGGTGCAAATGCAGGCATTCTGCTCATCCAGTAGCTTGCCTGCTGCTAAGTTTTTTGTGTTTTTTTTTTTTTGTTTTTTTTTTTTGCATGGGCAGATACCAGAAATCAGAATTCTGCCTGCTGAGCCCCTGTGGCCTTAGCAACTAAATTTCATCCCTGAGTCTCTGGGAAATAAACAAAATTTTAAATATGTAGATGCTGAGGTTTTGCTGTCATTTATACTTGCATCTCTATATCCTTCCTCTAGATCACTCTTCATTTCATCTCAGTTGCACTTCTCTCCCTGACATTCTGAAATTGCATCATTTAAGATCTTGAAGTTTTCTGAGACTCTATAGCCCCTCCTGTTTAAAGGACCAGAAAGTCCTACAGAGGAAGGAGGTTGAAGGAGAGTCTGCAAGGAGACAGGAGAATCTTCCAGGAAATGATGCAGAAGTACAGTCTGGCCTTATGAGAACTGGAGTCCAACATGCAGCTACTGTTGTAGTGTGTGTGTATGTCTGTCTGTGTTTGTCAGGCTTCAGAGTCTCTTGTAAGAGTCTGTTCCATTCCATGGTTCCCTCTGAGACCAGCTTTCTCTGCTGATTCACGGTTTCTCTGCTGCCACATACCTTAAGCTTGTAAGTGGTTTTGGCTTGCCACTGCACTGTCCCCAGCCCAAACCCAAACTCACTGCTCAGCTCCCCATAACTGACTGAATATAACATGGGGAATCTGATTGGTTCAGTTTGGGTCAGGTTTCCATCCTGCTCAAACAACAGCTGTGCTTCATAAACATTACTGCTGTTATCTGCTGTGCCCTAGCACCCTTTCCTACTTTATACTCTCTTATCTTGGTTTATGGGCTGGAGTGGGAAGCAAAGATCTGGTGTATCTAATTGTGAAAACATTTCGGAGTAATCAGTTTTACCTGAGTGTAGTGGTAGTTGGTATTAGGTCCTAACAACAGCGGCTGTTACTATTGACAGTTTGAGCAAGTACACTGCTAAGCAGTTTACAGAACTTTTCTCCATTAACTGTCCCAACCCCCACAGTTTCATCTTTTTTTTATGCATGACAAAACCATTCAGGCAGAGAAGATAAGTAATTTGCCAAAGGTCATAAAGCTCAATGACAATCTGGGATTTGATCTGAGATTTTTCTCTCTGCAGAGCCTATGCCTTCTCTTGCTTTTACACACCCGTCCCTGGTCTTAAGTTACTGGGTCCGCCTGACAGATGTAATATCTTTACACTGGTCATAGTACTTACTTCCCCCAGCTAAACTGTCTTTGGGAAAGGAGATAAATGTGTGAGACTGGGAACACAAAGGTCGCAGAGGTCCAAACAAGTTAACCACTCTAGTGTTGTTTCCTAGTTGTTTCCAGTCTTTTGACAAAGCTGTGATCTTGCCAGAACACATGAAATCAAGGAGAGACCCCCCTCCTTGGTTTCTCCTGCTGGGTCATCTATCTATTCAAGAAGCAGTCCAAATGCACCTCATGCTTTGTCCTTTTTATACCTTATAGGTAGTGCTCAGTACCAGCAAGGCATTGAAATCCTGACCAATACCTGCTACATAATGAGCTGGTCAATAAACTTTTTTTTTTAATTACACTAAGCTAGCCGACGTTAGGCTATAGTCTCGCATATAATTGAAGACACGTGTCATCAGAATTGGTTTGTTGTTACCCAAGTTAGGGTTGAAGATGAGCTATAGAGTTAAAAGGAGTTAGTGATTAACAGCCTACAATCTTTGGAATAGGTAGTACTGTAAAAAAAAAGTGCACTTTTAAAATACAAATTAAAACATAAACTTTCAAACTTTACGTTGGAGATATCAATTGCATCATAGCAGTATCATTCTGTTCCTCAAGATGCACCTTCTGGCATCTCACTAATTATTGCCACCACCAACACATTGGCCTCTAGGAGGCACTGCTTTCCCCCTTTAACGCTGTGGGCCAGTAACCAGTCTACAGCAGAGCTTTATTAAAGCTGGGTTCTGGCTGCTGGGAGATACTAAAGGGAAACAAACAGTGAGAGTGATGTCACTCTAGAGATTCTGAATTTATTTATCCCTCAGCTTCTGGCTGACTCGGGGATCCTTTCTTAGTTCTTGGACTTTCCGTATACACTGGTCCCTCTTGTTGTTTTTTTTTTTTCACTAGTTAAGAGGATCTAGTGTCTGGTAGAGACTGGGTCCTCTTTACTCCCATTACTCAGGAATCATTTGCTAGGCTTGGTTCTAGGGGCAGGAGCAGAACAAAACATGTAAGGGCTCTTCAAATCTAGTGGGGGAAAGGGTTAGTCACCTAGATTCTTCAAGACGTCCTTAAGGCCAAGAAGCAGGACAAAGGGGATTTCCTGACGGCCTCCTAAAACCAACCTTCAGTTTACTGTTTTTTTGTTTGAAATTAAGAAGGATATTTCCCTCAGCAACACCTAGCAGGGGAGGGTAGTCATTTCAGTGCACAGCATAATTCTCACACTTATTCTGGCAGTGTACACCCTCAACAATATGAGGGCCTATTTGTTACATATACATTTTAATTTATTTTGAAATAAATTTCCGTTGTATGTATACATTAGTTGAAAAGCAGCAATTAATAGTAGCTAAGAAAACCAATTTGCCATTCACTAAATAAGGATTATATTTACATTTTTATTCTCGAGATTAATATTTAATATTGAATAATAGCTGCTTCCCTCATTAAATCTGTCTGCTGTGAAAAAATTGCCATAAAGTTTGGAATATATAAGTTCATTTTCATTTCATAAAATTTATATTTGACAGGTCTGAGGTTCAATCACCATTTTATTGTTAAACGATAGAATTATAATTAAGTTAAGCAATAAAGAACTTTTTTGGAAGACATGTGAATAGCATCTCATTTATCAGTTTGGTAATTATATTCAATGTTATAGACATAGCTTTGAGTCTATACCTCTGTCCTTACCTGATTGTGAATGTGTAGTTTTTATCTGGGGACTGGAAAGTCATATGTGTCGTGTGCATACCTGTCTTACTACCCTCTTCTCCCATAAAAAAACATTTCCACTTATGTTTTTTAATGTATATTTTTATATTTCCCTTTTGCTGTTAGAGCATTAGCTTTCAGTTCTCATTGCTATGCTTAATAATAGATTTTTCCACCCTAATTTGCTGCTCCTCATCTAATGTGGACTTCAAATAGTCATCAACTTTTATTGCGCACCTACTATGTTCCGGGCATTGTTCTAAGGAGTTTGCATGTTGAACGTAATAAAATCCTCATAGCCATCCTGTGGAGTAGGTCCTATTATTATGCACATTCTGTGATCATTTGGCCAAGGTCGCATCCTTAGCAAGTGGCAGAGCTTGGATCCAAACCCAGTCTGGCTCCAGAGTCCAGGACACTGTATAAGAATATACAATAATTCCTCAATATCTGTGTTTATTAGAATGGCTGAAGTTAAAGAATAGATGGGATCTTAGTAGAGTTTCCAAAGGATTCACCTCTGAGTTACATCTTACTTCTAAGCTGTTCTATTTCCTCATCTATAAAATGGAAATAATACTAGAACCTATCCCCTGTGAGAGGATTGTTGTGAGGACTAAATGTATATATAAAGCACCTGAAACAGTGTCTGACTTGTAGCACGTGCTCATTGTTCTAAACACTTTCCCTGTGCTCATAAAGGGTAGTTATTATTACTATTATCCATGAGCTTTAAGACAATAAAGCGTTGCATCATCTACTGTTATTCAGATGTTGAAAGGCCTTTGTTCTGATTAATTCTTCTGAGCCCCCTTCCACTGAGCTTTTCACACCCCACTACCCCGTCTCATTTTTTTAAAACTTTTTTTATTGTATAGTATAACATATATACAAAGCAAAGAAATAAAAAAGCAATAGTTTTCAAAGCACTCTTCAAACAGTGGTTACAGGATAGATCCTAGAGTTTGTCATGGGCTACCATATGATCCTCTCATATTTTTCCTTCTAGCTGCTCCAGAATATAGGAGGCTAGCAGGCTTAAATACTTTTTTTTACCATCATAATCGACTTTTTTTCCTTCTTTTTTTGTGAACAATAACATATATACAAAAAAAAGCTATAATTTTCAAGCACAGCACCACAATTAGTTGTAGAACATATTTCAGATTTTGACATGGGTTACAATTTCACAATTTTAGGTTTTTACTTCTAGCTGCTCTAAAATACTGAAGACTAAAAGAGATATCAAGTTAATGATTCATATTCATTTATTAAGTCCTTTCTTCTATGTATAATTCCACCATACCTCTCATTGGGGATGTTTGGGCTATGGCAATTCTTAGTTTTTGATATTGGAAGGTTCTCTCAATAATGTGGAGTAGGGAGATGGCACCCCATCTCTTTTTAAGGGCCCTGTAGGAGATCCTGTAAGTGGCTATAGAAGAGCCTTTCTACTCCTTAGCTTCCTACTCTACTTTCTTCCCCCCAGCCTTTCACACTACTTGGTCTTCCTAAGAGGGCCTCTCTCTACTACGTTAAGTGCTGGATGGAATGTACTGTCTGGTTCTCCTGACCTTGCTTCCCTTCCTGACCAACACAGGCCTTTTAGGTTTATTTTATTTTCTTTTATTTGGCATGGGTAGGCTCCAGGAATCGAACCCGGATCTCTGGCATGGCAGGTGAGAACTTTTAGGTTTATTTTATAAGCTTTACTTTTTAAAAAGTTTTTATAAGATCTGTGGAGAAAATAAACTGGAAAGTACATAGGAAAATATAAAGGTGACTTAATCTGACTGTGATCTATAATTCCTGATTGATGTTGAAATGGTAAAATAAAATCCCTGTTGGGTCCTGGCTCTGCACTTTTACTTTTGAGAATAAAGACTATTTATTTGAGGCTTCTGCCACTTACTTTTTGTGGGTGGGCCCTTACCTCCCAGGTAGCCTGAAGGTGCAGTCCAGGCTAAACTGTGGTGTTCTGCTTCCTCAAATGAGCAATTTGCATCTCTGAGGAACCTCCTGCAGGAACATCGGGCAGTTCAATGAGCCCAGACCCACTGGGGGTTATCCCCTCTAGCCATTTCCTCCCAGAGTTTAGTACTGAGTTTCAGGTAACTCAGGCTGGGATGAGAAGTAGGGGGTCAGGGGGAGGGGGAGAGGGGTCAGGGAGTGAGTTCTTACATTGAAAGAATTTACAGAGGTCTCTGCATTTTGCAAAAGATCCAAAATTTATCGAGAAGCATTAACTCTGAGATAAACAAGAAAAATTGCCATAAAATGAAATTATACTAAGGTTAAAATAAATCTTTTAATTAAACTCATGAAAGAGAATGAAACGACCTTGAAAACATCTTATGAATCAAATGAAGAGCAAAACAGATGAGAAAATTATGAATGAAAGGCAAGTTATTGTGGCGCTGTGTAAGATATTATAGCCAAGTGGGCTCCCTGCCTTCTGTCTTCCTTCCCCTCGCCTGCTTCTTCTTGCTGTAGCCTGTGTGGTATTTTAAAGAAAATCTTAGCTGGTTTCTCTCTTGACTAACATCCCTCGGGATAAAATTCAGAATGTTTGATTCTTCAAAGTTCAGCTTCAAAATTTGCCTTGTCCCTCCACTCTCCACCCCACACCCCTACTGCAACAAATAAGCTGCAGCTTTCAGCTCCTAAATATCCTTATCTTTAGGTAGGATATCACATCCCACCTAAACCCACAAAACTGGTTCCTACTCATCCTGCAGTTTTCAGTTTAAAAGACAACTCCCCATCCCCATCAGATCTTGTGCTGTCATTACTGCCTCTACCACAGCTTTTATCCCACTGTGTATAATTGCCTACTGGTTTATCCGTATTTGCAACTAAACAGACCTCAGTCTTTATGAGGCCAAAAGCCCTACAATTCTATAGTACAGTTTAGTGCTTGTCACTTTCACCTAGTAAATGCTTATTGAATGAAAGGATTGGGGGTGGGGGAGGGTGGGGAGAACAGTGGAAGTTGCAAAACTGACTAACAGGAAAGTGCTGTGGATTGAAGAAGTCTGAGAGGTGGAGCCTTCCAGCGTGCTGGCTGCTCCTTCAACACTATGTCAGATCCCTGAGTGCAGACTGAGCCTGCTTGTTAGCTGCACAACTCCATAAACTACTTGACACTGTGAAGCTTCTGCTAACCTAAACTTCTAAAGAATCAAATTTGCCCATTTGTTAATATGTAAGAAGAAATATAACTGCCAACACAGAGAGACTCAGCAACTTTTCTTGCCACAGGAAGTTACAGTTTTGTATTTTATGCAAAATGTGTAGTCTGTAACTCCTATGAAGAAACTTTAACAAAATTATTTTATTAGAGAAGCTGTAGGTTTACAGAAAAATCATGCAGAAAATACAGTGTCCTCTATATCCCTCCTCACATATGCAACTTTCCCTATTATTTGCATTTTGCATTAGTATGGTACTTTTGTTACAAATGATAAAACAATATTTATTATAATTATACTATTAACCAAACTCCATAGTTTACATTAGGGTTCATGTTTTTGTTGTACTGACCTTTGGTTTATTTATTTTTTAAATTTTTATTCTAAAAAATTTTTAATTTTTTAAAATTTTTATTCTAAAATCTCCCTTTTAACCACAAAGAGATATATAATCAGTGGTGTTAATGACATTTACAATGTTGTGTTACCATCACCATCACCCATTATCAAACTTTTCCATCACCCCAAATAGAAACTCTGTACCCATTAAGCATGACTCCCTGTTCCCCCCCCCCCACACACACACACACATCTGAAAACCTGTATTCTACTTTTTTACTATGAATTTGCATATTCTAATATTTTATGTTAGAAATATGAAATATTTGTCCTTTGAAATATGATTTATTTCACGCAGCTTGATGCCTTCACAGTTCATTAATGTTGTCTCATATATCAAAACTTCATTCCTTTCTATAGCTGAAAAATATTCCATTGTATATTCCATATTTTACTGTCCCTTCCTCTGTTGATGGAAACATGTGTTGTTCCATCTTTTGGCAAATGTAAATAATGCTAATATGACCATTTGTATCCAAATATCTGATTGAATTTGGTTTTCAGTTCTTTTGGATAGATACCTAGAAATGGGATTGCTGAGTATATGGTAATTCTATACTTACCATTCTGAGGAATTGCCAGGCTATTTTCAACAGTGGCAGCCCCATTTTATATTCCCACCAACAATGAATAAGTGTTCCTATTTCTCCATGTTGTCTCCAACATTTGCTTTTTTCCACTTTTTAGATAGTAGCTATGCTGTGAATGTAAAACGGTATCTCACTGTGGTTTTGATTTGCATTTCCCCTATAGCTAATGATGTTGAGCACTTTTACATGTGCTTTTTGGACATTTGTATATCTTCTTTGGAGAAATGTCTATTCAAGTCTTTTGCCCATTTTTAAATTAGGTTGCTTCTCTATTCTTATTGGAGTTCTTTGTGTATCCATCCTTATCAGATAAATAGTTTCCAAATATTTTCTCCCATTTTGTAGGTTGTCATTTTGCTTTCATGATGAAGTTCTTTGATGTACAAAAGTATCTAATTTTGATGAAGTCCTATTTATTTTTTTCTTTTGTTGCTTGTCCTTTGGGTGAAAAGTCTAAGAAACCATTCCCTAACATGAAGTTCCTAAAGATGATTCCCTGTTTTCTACTAGGAACTTTCTAGTTCTGGTTCTCATTTTAAGGTCTTTGATGTTCCATTTTGAAGTTCATTTTTGTATATGGTGTGAGTTTGGGATCTACCTTCATTCTTTTACATCTGGGTATCCAATTTTCCCAGCACCATTTGTTGAAGAGACTGTTCTTTCCCAGTTGAGTGGACTTGACAACTTTGTTAAAAATCACTTAGCAATAGAAGTGAGCGTTTATTTCTGAACTGTCAACTTATTCCATTGGTCTATATGTCTGTCCTTGAGGCAGTACCAAGATATTTTCATTAAAGTAGCACTGTAATAAATTTTCAGATTGGAAAGTGTGAGTCCTCCAACTTCATTCTCCTTTTTCAAGATGGTTTTAGCTATTTGGGACATTTTCCCTTCCATATAAATTTTATGATTGACTTTTCCATTTCTGCAAAGAAGGCTGTTGGAATTTTTATTGGAATTGTGTTGAATATATAAATTGCTTTTTGCAGAATTACCATATTAATAATATTTAACCTACCAGTTCATGAACACAGAATATCCTTCTATTTACATAGGTCTTTTTTTATTTCTTTTAGCAGCTTGTATTTTTCTGTGTACCAGTCCTTTATATCCTTGGTTAGACTTATTCCTAGATATTTGATTCTTTTATTTGCTATTGTAAGTGGAATTTCTTTCTTGATATCTCTTCAGATTGTTCATTACTAGTGTACAAAACACCACTGATTTTTTAAAAATTTATTTATTAATTTAAAAAATTAACAAACCAAATAAAACATTAACATATATAATCAGTAATTCACAATATCATCACTTAGTAACACCACTGATTTTTGCGTGTTGATCTTGTACCCTACCCCTATTCTGAACTAATTTATTAGCTTTAGTAGTTTTGCTGTGGATCTTTCAGGATTCTTTGTATATTTATGATCAGGTCATCTGCAAATATGAATTGATTTAGGATATTTTTTTGAACATCTTTGATTAGTTGTTCCAACTTCTGAGTCTATTCTGAAGTTTTAATTTGTTCCCTTAACTAAGCCATATCTTCTTGTTTCTTAGTATGGCTTGTCATGTTTTTGCTGATACCCAGGCATCTGATTATCTTGATGACTTAACTCTGAAGGTCTGTTCCTCCTTCTTGTCTAGGGTTTTATCGTTGATTGACTTTGTACTACAGCTCTTCTTTGACGCTTGGTCTAACTTATTCCAGATCTTTAGAATAACCTGTGTTTAACTGTTCAGATTTTCTCAGCTGTTCTTTATCTGATTCTTGCCATGAATATATGATGCAATCTTGAAAATTGCACTTCTGTGCAACTGTTTTACCTTCAGGGGAGAGCTTCCTTTCCTCTCTTCCTTCTCTGGGAATCTGGATTCATTCTGTTTTTGTACAGACTTTTCTCTCCAGCTCCTATGATTTGTTTATATTTCCCCTCCGCTCACCCACTGCCCTGTTTTTCTTACACTTTTCAGCTCTGAGACCCATCCTGTCTTATTGCAGTTCAGCTTAACCATTCCTCAAACCCTCCCCTTTTTTTTTTGATACAAGTAGTTTATGAAGAACTTGATATTTACATAATCTCAAAATACCTCTTCACAAAATTCTTATTAATTAAAAAGGAAAAAAAATAACATTTCAGTGCAGGAACTTGGCATGCACCTCCTTCATCAAGTGAGCAAAATTAACATCATTAGTGATGCTACAAATACACATTATGTACCTCTTCATATGACAAATTAGAAGGACACAGCATTCCTTCTGTGGAGTTCATTTCTAAAATTCATCATGAATGTACTCATTTTTAAAAAAATATTCTTATTGAGATATCTTTATGCACATAAATTCCACTCAAAGCACAAAATCAATGGCTCACAATATCACATAGTTGTGTATTCATCACCATGATCATTTTTAGAACATTTGCATAACTCCAGAAAAACAAATACAAAGAAAAAAGAAAAACCCATAAATCCTATATGCTTTACCCCTCTCCCTCATTGACCATTAGTATTGCAATCTACCCATTTTTTTTTTGCTCCTTATTCTCCCCACTATTTATTTATTTATTGTCATTTTTTAAATCATCTAACTATACCCTGGATAAAGGGAGAATCAGCCACAAGTTTTCGCAATCACCCAGTCACATGTAAAAGCTGTATCATTATACAATCATCTTCAAGAATCAAGGCTACTGGAATACAGTTCAACAGTTTCAGGTACTTCCATCTAGCCACTCCCATACACAATAAACTAAAAAGGGATATTATGTAATGCATAAGAATAACTTCCAGGATAACTTCTCAACTCTTTTTGAAATCTCTCAGCCACTGAAACTTTTATTTTGTCTCATTTCTCTCTTCTCCCTTCTGTTCAAGAAGGCTTTCACAATTCTATGATGCTGGGTCCCAGCTCAACCCAGGAGTCCTGTCCCACGTTGCCAGGGAGACTTACACCCCTGGGAGTTATGTCCCATTTAGTGGGGAGGGCAATAAGTTCACCTGCTAAGTTGGCTTAGAGAAAGAGGCCATATCCAAGCAACAAAGAGGTTCTCTAGAGGTGACTCTTAGGTACAATTATAAGTAGGCTTAGCTTCTTCTTTGTGGGAATAAGTTTCATAGGGTCAAACCCCAAGATCAAGGGCTCAGCCTATTGAATTGGTTGTCTCCACTGCTTGCAAAAATATCAGGAATGCCCCATATGGGAAAGTTTAATATTTCCCTCTTTCTCCCCAGTCCCCCAAGGGGATTTGCAAATACTTTTTATTCTCTGTCCAAATTACTCTGGGATATATCAAGGCATTAAACTAACCTGTAGAAACCAACAAGATCTCACTCCCTATTCAAGATTTCATGTGGTTATGGTGCTCGAATAAACTAACCATACAAGTTAAATTAGATAATGCATTACCCAAAATATAAATTTTACACCAAATAAATATCTCTTCCTTTGGTCTCACATAGAAGTTGAAGTTTTAAAATATGGACCATATCATCCTTTACCCTGTCTTCTGCTTTACCTTAGTCCTATCCAGATTCCTTTATTCATATCTCTAGTTGAAGCCTGATCACTTTTCCAACTTTTTAAACAATTGCTGAATGGCATAATGCTGACTTTCATAGCTTCAAAGCTCTGACTCTGAGTCTCTCTGAGTGTCACACAAATACCTGAAGCTTCAGAGAACAACCAGATTATACACAAATAGCTCAGTATCTCAGAATTTGGAAATAAATTACATCTCTGGAATAGATGTGATTGCTGTAGGAGCTTACAATCTAGGACCCTCTACAATAGGTCCCAACCTGATAACCCATGTTCTCAACTTTAATTCTCCAAGTTTGTATATTATAATTAGTCGATATGAGTGAGGCATGATAATATTTGTCTTTTTGTTTCTGCCATTTCACTCAACATACTATCCTCCAAGTTTATTCACCTAGTTGCATGTCTCACAGCTTCATTCTTTCTTGCAGCTGTTCACTAGTCCCCAAGCCCTCCCCCCCCCCCCTTTTTTGTGAGACTTTTCTACCTCTTTATCCCCTGAGGGTATCCCATCCAGGGATAACCAGATGGGGTCAATCCAGAAAGGTGAGTCACTTCAGATAAGTCCATTTTGCCTCTAGGTTACAGGTGAGTAAAACTAGACTGAGAGTTGAGAGGTTATCCTGGAGGTTATTCTTACACATTATATAGATATCCCTTTTTAGTTTATGGTGTATTGGAGTGGCAGGAGTGAAATACCTGAAACTGTTGAGCTGTGTTCCAGTAGCCTTGATTCTTGAGGATGATTGTATAAAGATATAACTTTTACAATAAAAACAACAACAACAAAAAAAAAACTAGCTTGAGTGAGGGTACAGCAGTTCTTGCCAGCATTTCTCTCACGGTCTTTCTTGTGTGTGTGTGAGCTGAAAAAAATTTTATTTCTAAGGGTTAATTTGAAGCTTAATAAGGTTTTGTCAGGATTTAATAGCCATATCCTGTAAGATGGGTACACTCCTAAGAAAAAAAATTTTAAGTAAGTTTTCACAAATAGAAAATGTAATTACAAAGAATAAAAGAGTCAGATAGCAAGACTTTTAAATGAAAAAAAAAAAGAAGAAGAAGAAGCACCACTACAGTCCTATAACCAATGGAGTGAAAGGAGGGAGTTGTGAATAGGAAATTATTTACAATATATTACCCCAAAGTTCCATCTGAGGGATGTGCTTGGGTAAAGTATCATTCAGAGGCTACGAGATGAACGAGGGAGAAGACAGTTGGGAGCAACATGCAGACCTTACTAAATGTTTGTCCCTCTACTTTTCAATCTATATTTTATCTAAAAGGAAAATGATAGAAGAGGAATTTTAGTGCAGTGCAAATAAGTGTTCATAAGTATAGGACATTTTTATCATATTCAACAATTAAAATATTCTCCTTGGGCATCTCTTTCTGCAGTCATCCTAAGATGTCTATATCTCCTTTTTTTTTTTAAACATTTTTTATTGTGACATATATAATCAAAAAAGCAATAAATGTCAAAGTACACTGTAAGAAGTAGTTATAGAACAGATTTCAGAATTTTCTATAGTTTGCAGTTCCATAATGTTAGTTTTTCCTTCTAGCTCCTCCAAGATACTGGAGACTAAAAGAAATGTCAATAAAATGGTTCAGCAGTCATACTCATTTGTTAAATCCTGTCTTCTCTGTTATAACTCCTTCTTCTCTTTTGATCCTTCTCCCAATCTTTAGGGGTATTTGTGCTCTGGCCATTCTAATTTTTTCATGTTGGAAAGGGGTGTTGACAATATGGAATAGGCGGATAGAACTAGTTGGTATTCTTGGAGAGGCTGGACCATCTGGGTTTCAGGACTTATCTCACCTAGGAATCATCTGGAGGTTGTAGGTTTCTGGAAAGTAATCTTAGTGTGTGAAATCTTTGTAGACTCTCAGAGTCCTAGGGGTTCTTTAGGGTTAACAGGAATGGTTTTGGTTGAGGTTTGGCAAACCGTGATAGTTAGCAATATTTACCTGAAGCTTATGTAAGAGTGACCTCCCGAATAGCCTCTTGACTCCTTTTAAATTGTCTCAGTCACTGATACCTTATTTTGTTACATTTTTACCACCCCCCTTTTGATCAGGAAGGCATTGTTGATCCCATGGTGCCAGGGCCAGGCTCATCCCTGGGAGTCATGTCCCACGTGCTTGGCATCCTTCTCCAATCTCTACTGTTCTTCTGAGTTATGAGCAAATGGAACATTCTTTTATTCGCTAAATCTTGGGAGACTTTTTCAGGGGATGTCTTTTGCTGCCATGCTGATTACATCACTCTCTCCTGTCATTTTTAAAGCTGTATTTTTTTTTCATTTGGTGCTTGCCCAAATAGAAACAGGCTATCTAACAAGGTTTGGGGGAAGATGAATGTCCTACACTGCCATATTGTAGGGCTGGAAGTCTTTTATTTATTTATTTATTTATTTATTAAAGCTCTAGACAGATTACAATCAAAGGTTTGCATATTTGGGAGCTCCTTTCTTCCATCCCTTTTCTTTCTTTGCATTTTCTGAGTGCCTACTTAGCATTGGAACAAAAGAATGTGGGTGATTTTTAGGACTGTCCTGCTAAGAGAGTTTAGGAAATCCTTCTCTTCCACCCTATGGACTCCATACAGACCCTAGATAGTGCAAAAATTACCCAAAGGTTGTTTCCTAGGCTCCTTTTTTTATCCTCCCAAGATTGATGAGCTTCCCTTCTGAATATATTTACATATTCAGTCAGGTTAGAGATCAGGTTTATCTCATAGAGGTATTTGGAAGTTTATTCTCCGTTACTTAACCCATCTTTGTCATTATCTCTGCCAAGTCAATCTTACTTCCAAATTCTGGGACTGTGGGGAGGAGGGAGGCATGGCCATCCAGAGCAGTAATTACCTTCCTGTAGCTTCCTTATATGGTATTACTAATGTAACTGTATAAATGTTTATTCTTACAGCAGGGTACATAGGAAAATGGTAAATTCAACGTTTGCAAAGAAATATTTTAAGGGTCTAGGCTCACTTCAGAAAATCTTTTCACTCTAGAGCATTCCAGGGGGTAGAAGATAATTGGATGAAACTGCTCTCCCAAGTTATGGCAGTGTTTGTATTTGAGCCCAGAAGCCTACAAACAAGTGACTAAATTATAAAAGAAATATAAACAAACATGGTGACTAGGATAGCATTTACTAAACCAGGTAACACTGTTGTTCCAAGTGTAAACTATTGCTTACTGAACAAGATTCCTTTTAGCAAATTGAGGGATATAAGAAAAAGATTTTATTTAAACCAAATGGTTTAAAAGTATGTCAGATTTTATTTAACTTTTTTTCCTCCTGTTTTTAAGGATGGCATTAATAGACCCCAACAGTGTCTTTTCAGCTCCTTTTTACTTTCTTTTTTAACAAAAAGAAATCATGTTTTTTTATTCAACAAATATGTATTGTACCAGGAACTGTTCTAGGTCCTGGGTGTTTTGTTTTAAGCTGATTTTGTGATATGTCAAAGATGAACAAAGAAACTGAATACAAGATTTAAAAGCCAAAAGCTTGCTACCCATTTTTCCCAAGGGATAAGAAGTGAATAAAACTGGTGAAGTTTTAGGAAAGTAAAAACCAGGGGTGCAGGCAGCCAGCTCTATCTCCTGAAATGTTAGTAAATAACAGCTGAAGCTGGAGAAAAGATTTAGGTGCACAAGAGAGAAATACATATGCAGCATCTACAAATAACTTAGCAAAACTCATCTTTGGTGGAAGGAGGACACAGGAATAAATTTCATTGCTATGTGTTTGGTTGATGGGATGGCCTCATCTGAATGGAACTTAGAAACTTTCTTGTATAGTGTTGCTAAGTTAGAGAATTCTGACCTGAATTGGAAAGGGATGAATTTAGAGAATTCAGGATTGAGGAAATAATCTGTTTTAATTGTAGAATTCAGGATTGAGGAAATAATCTGTTTTAATTGTAGTATGCTTACTGAACAGTTATCAACAGATTTTGGTACCAGAGAAGTGGGGTGCTGCTGCAGTTTGCAAATACCAAACATGTTGGAACGGCTTTTTAAATGGATAAGGGGAAGATTCTGGAAGAGTCGTGAGAAGCTTGATAGAGAAGGCCTAGAACACTTTGAAGAGACTGTTGGTAGAAATGTGAACTCTAAAGACACTTCTGACAAAGCCTTAGACAGAAATGAGACGTGTGTTATTATAGACTGGAAGGAAGACGAGCCTTGTTTTAAAATGGCAGATAATCTGGCAAAACTTGGCTTCAGCTGGAAGGTAGATTTTAAAAGCCATGAACTTGGATATCTAGCAGAAGAGATCTCCAAATTAAATGTGGGAAGTGCAGCCTGGTTTCTCCTCACAGCTTATAGTGAAATTAGACAGGAGAGAGATAAGCTGAAAACTGAACTCTTGGGTACAAAGAAACCAGAAACTGAGGTCCTGGAAAATTCTGGGCTTCCAGGAAGAGAGACCCCAGAAAGTAGTTGCTCCATGTGAGGGTTTTGCCAGATGTGGAACCAGTCAGCCATTTCAGAGAAAGCCAGGATCAGACATGGAGTTATCCAGGAAGGATTTGTGGAAACTCCTTATGTCTGATGGGCATGATCCAACACTACTGCATAGAAAGCCAATGAGAGTGCTGTGGGACCTGCATAAACAGACCTGCTGTCAGTTTGGACTGGGGGGTTCATAGAAGGGACACATTGGAGGAAAAATAACTTCAGAAGCAAAACCATGGAGGCTGAGGTCTGAAATGAAGAAGCCTTAGGACAGGAGAGCAGACCCACCCAAGCCCATGGAGAGAGTGAGTTTGCCCCAAAGGCAGAGAATGAGCCTTCTACCTCATTTCAGTGGAAGAGTCATGCCACCTCAGGCCTTGGAGAGGGTGAAGCATATTCCTTGGGGTTTAGGGAGAACCTGGCTGCCACCACATGGAGGGGTTGAGCGTGTGCCCCAGAGATGGCAGAGAGCCTGGGTGTGGCCCCAATGCTTGGAGAGGGTGGAGCTGAGAAAAAGTGGTCTCCCCAATGTCTCCCAGGGTTGCATTCAGAGATAGGCAGGCCTCTGCGTAGGCCCTTGAAAAGGGTGGGACTGCTGCTTTCAAAAGCCCCAAGAATAAATGATTCTCAGACTTTGAAATCTAATGGACTTTGCTCTGCAGATTTTTGAAACTATATAGGTCTCGTGACCCCTGTGTTCTTTCCTCTCTATGGAAATGGGTATATGCATCCTATGAATGTTCCTCCTTTGTATGTTGGCAGCAAATAATTTGTTTTGAGTTTTTATAGGGCCAGAGCCAGAGGAGAACCTTGCCCTAGAACAGACCGTGCCTGTAACTATGATAGGAGTTTGGACTGTTTCTAACTTTGTATTTCATTTGTATTGCTACTGAAATTGTTTAAGGATTTCTGATATCGTTATGAAATTAATGAATTTTGTATATGGGGAAAACATGTCTTTTTTAGCATCCAGAGTGTGGAGTGTGCTGGTTTGAAAGGATGTATAGACCCTAGAAAAGCCATGTTTTAATCAAAATCCCATTTCATAAAGGTAGAATAATCTCTATTCAATACTGTATGTTTGAAACTGTAATCAGATCATCTCCCTGGAGATGTGATTTAATCAAAAGTGGTTGTTAAACTGGATTAGGTGATGACATGTCTCCACCCATTTGGGTGGGTCTTGATAAGTTTCTGGAGTCCTATAGAAGAGGAAACATTTTGAAGAATGAAGGAGATTCTGAGAGAGCTGAGAACAATGCAGCTATGAGAAGCAGAGTCCACCAGCCAGTGACCTTTGGAGATGAAAAAGGAAAATGCCTCCCGGGGAGCTTCATGAAACAAGAAGGGAGGAGAAACTAACAGAGGATGCTTTGTTCACCATGTACCCTTCCAGATGAGAGGGAAACTCTGACTGTGTTCGCCATGTGCCCTTCCACTTGAGAAAGAAACCCTGAACTTCATCAGCTTTCTTGAATCATGGTATCTTTCCCTGGATGCCTTAAATTGGACATTTCTATAGACTTTTTTAATTGGGACATTTTCTCAGCCTTAGAACTGTACACTAGCAACTTATTAAATTCCCCTTTTTAAAAGCCATTGATTTCTGGTATATTGCATTCCGGCAGCTAGCAAACTAGAACATATACTATCTGCTTTACATGCATTATCTAATTTAATTATTACAACAACCCAATGCAGTACTGATATTATCCCCATTTTACGGAAGAGGAAAATCAATATTAAACATATTGGACAACTGTTTCAAGTTTATCCAACGGGTAATTGGCAAACCTGTGCTTTGAATTAATGCAGTCTGATTTCTAAACCATTGTGGTGGTTTGAGGCTGTATGTACCTCAGAAAAATACTTTCTTAAATTTAATTCATTCCTGTAGGTGTTAACCCATTATAAGTAGGACTTTTGATGAGGTAAGTTCTGTTAAAATGTGTCTCAGCCCAACCAAGATTGGTTTAATCCTATTACTGGAGACCTTTAGAAGCAGAATGAAATTCAGACAGAGAAAAACACAGAGAGCGGCTAGAAGCTGAACATCAACAGAATCTGAAAGAAGAGATCAGGAGATGCCACCATGTGCTTTATCATGTGACAATCTAAGGACCAAATCACCAGCAGCCAGCCCTGGAACAACAGTTTTAAGGAAAGCATCACCTTGATACATTAAGTTGGACTTTGTTTTAGCTTCAAAACCCTAAACTAATAAATTCCTGTTGTTTAACCTACCCCATTTTGTGGTATTTGCTTGAGCAACGCAGCAAACTAAAACAACTACTGACTTCTAAACTTCTGTAGTTGTCACTAATTGGTTCCCTTAGGCATACCAATTCTGATGGGGAATGAGGATCATAATTATTTCTTTTAGTGGATTTCTTAAGGTGCTCTGGTACATCTTTTCTAGTGCAACTATTTTCTTTTCAGTACAAAAGTAGGTGATATTCATTGCAAAAATGTTAGAAAGTGCATGGAAACAGAAAGTAAAAATTCATAATTCCAATATCCAGAGGTAGTCACTGTACAAGTATTGCTTCCAAAATTTTTTGTGTGTGTGCATCAATATTTATCTTTTAAAACCAAAATTTTAAACTTCTTTTTCCACAAATCTTCAGAGAGGGCAAAATAACACATTGTATGATTATATCATAATTATTTAACCAGTCTCTTATTGATGAACCTTTGAGTTGTTTCAAACTTGCCAGAATAAATATTTCTTTGATTAATAGCTTAATAACTAACTCTTAGGAAATAATCATATAATCATATATTCCTAGAAATTATATTGCCATGTTGAAAAAATTGTATCCTTTCATGGCTTTTGAAATATTGCTAAATTGCCCTCAAGAGAAGTATACTTTTCTACCTGCCCACCAGAAGAGTATTAGAATGCATATTTCTCTGTATCCTTCTTTCCAACTCTGGGTAATCATTTAAAAAATGTTTGCCAATTTAAAGGATTAAAAAAATATTAATTTTCATTTTTCTGACTATTTAATGAGGTTGAACTTTTTTTTTCAGATGATTGTTAACTTTCTATGCTTTGTTTTTCCATTGGCATGCAGTTTCAGTATTGATTTGTAAGAGATCCTTATTAATGATGGTATAAATGCTTTATCCTATATATAACACAAGAATTCCCTGATTTATGTTTGCCTTTCCACTTTTTAAATTGAACGTTTTGATGGATTTAAAGTTTATATAGCCTGAACATAGGCCTTTATGATTTTGTCTTTGACTATGTACTTTCCCCTTCCCAAGCTATTTTCCTGTGCATTTTTGAGCTGTAATCCCATGCCTGTTTCCTGTGGATCAGCTATGATGCTATATTTGATTTGTCATCCTTGTCATTGGTTTCTGAGCTTTTATAGCAGTTAGTGGTAAAAAATGGGGTAGACAAAAATGGAAGAGAACATGAAGTCACAATACCCTTTTTTGGGGGGTTGGGTGCATTGTCTGGGAATGGAACCCAGGTCTCCTGCATGCAAGGCATGCATTCTACTACTGAACCACCCGTGCACCCCACAACACCTTTTGAAATCCCACATAGCATTCCTCAGGTCACTGGAGAATAGTATATATGCTAGGGGAGAGCTAGAAGGAACTTACCTCTCTACTGATCTCTCTGGAGTCCTGAGCCAGTCGTTGAATCCCTGGAGATCTTTTTCAAAGGCCCGTGGCATACCCGGATATTGACTGGTCAACTGGATATCAGTAATGTAGGAAAACGAAAAGTAAACTTTTATTTTTATTTGCCAGGAGCTCATCTAAGTGCTTTATGTAAATTAATTCAAACCTTGAGGTAGATATTATTCTTTCCCTCATTTTATAGTTGAGTAAACTGAAGTACAGAGTGTTTAAGCAAGTTATTCAAGTCCATACAGTAAATTCAAACACAAGAAATCTAGCTTAAACATCATGCCACATTGTGGTGACAGGGATGGATGCAGAGTTTTCTCAGACACAGTGTGTTTTGAGTAGGTCAATACAGTATGTTATCATAAAGAAACTCTTGCAGCAAGTTAGGTAGACCAGTGACAGTATACTAGAAAAGATACTTCTAGTTCTAAATCAAAGACGTGTAGCCAAGCATGTGATTTGCATTATACTACTGGATACATCCCACTCTTCTCCAACATGGCTGCCTCAATTATTAATTTCTTCAGAAATCTTTGGGGCCATCTGGTCTCCTTTCAGGTCACAAGTCAGAAGGTGACTTTTGGGGGACATTTGAAGTCAGATCATGGTTCTATGATAGACTCGAGTCAAGGCAGACAATGACCCTCCTAGGAAGTCATTCAAAGTGTTATTCCCTCAGGATCAGAACACAGCAGAGGGCTCTTTCTGTTAGGACCTGATCTTCGCTGCAGGCAAAGGATCTAAATCTGGCCAACTGGAGCCAAACAGTAATGGTGCTGTAAGAATGTGCATCACTCTCTTGACTGAGAAAACCCCTGCAGAGTGGAGTAGGAGTAGGAAGGTGGATTTTGCTCTTTATGTCTTTGTATTGCTTGAATTTTGTATAGTTATAATGTATTTGGATATGACTTGTATAATTTTTAAAAAACCAAATGAATAACTCATGTTCACAGTGGAAAATTTAGGCTATAAGTAAACTAAACAGCAAAAATGAAGATTGCCAACATATTCTATTCAGATTACTAATAGTCTTTTTTTTTTCTGTTCCTAGTACATTGAAAACATTTTTGATAATCTTTTAAAAATGTATCCTTACAGGCTTTTTCCTATGACAAACAAATATAGTAAATAGTAACATTTAGGGAATCTGGGTGAGGTATATATAGTAATTATGTTACTATTTTTTCAGTTTGGTGTGTGTTCTTCTGTACTTTTCTCTATGCTTTTACAAACACATATATAGGCCTCTCACACATGCACTTTTTAAAATAAAAGGTAGGTTATACTGTGCATTTTACTATTGAAACTGGTGTTTGTTTTTTAATTTAGAATTACACATCCTGGATGTCTTTCACACTATGAAGATACCACAAGTTATATAACTGTTCTTTTATTGATGAACATTTATTTCCTATTTTTTCTATGCTGAATTAGAATTAAACATTCATATCATATCCTTACATGCCAGTGCTTTTATTTTTGTTGATTTATTTGCATATTTTAATAGATGTGCAAGATTATTTTTCCATATTTGCTATGACTATAACTGGAAAGAACATGCATATGAAAACCTGTGAGGAGATAAAGTGCTAACAGTAGTTAGTAAACAAAACCAATGTTACAGGTGGCTGGCTGGCAGTGAAAATAAGAAACTAAGATTTGAAAACTAGGCTGATATAGTGAGTAGAAAGGGCACAGACTTTAGCATCAGCTGCTTACTAATGTGTGTGGGTTTTTTTTTTTTTAAGAAATATATAATATGTAGTTTTGTCAAGTTGCCCAACCTCTCTTAGCCTCCACTTCATCTTTTATACATGAAAATAATGATTCCCACTGTGTAGAACAGTGCTAAGGATGGATCAACAGCTAATTGGAGTGGTTTCCAAGAGGGTAGGAGAAGTAGAGACAGCAAGTATAAACAAGGCAGTTAGAGGGGTATATGTGTATATATAAACATTTTTTATTGAGAAATATATACAAAAAAGTGATAAATTTCAAAGTGCATCTTAACAAGTAGTTATAGAGCAAATTTCAGTATGGTATGGGATGCAGTTCCACTCTTTCAGGTATTTCTTTCTAGCTGTTCTAAGACACTAGAGACTAAAAAGAAATATCAGTGTAATGATTCAGTAGTCATACTCCTTTGTTAAATCCTATCTTTTCTGCTACAACTGCTCCTTCGATCCGTCTCCCAATCTTTAGGCATATTTGGGCAATGACCATTCTAACTTCTTCATGTTGAAAAATGGTGTCCACATTCTGGGGTAGGGGGATGCAACTGGTTGATCCTCTTGGAGACTGGTAGCTCTGGGTTTCAGGGCTTATCTGGCCTAGGAACCATCTGAAGGTTATAGGTTCCTGAAAAATAAATTTAGTGAGTGAAACTTTTTTAAAGTCTCAGATACAACCTAGGGTAATCTTTAGGGTTTATGGGGTTTATTCTTGTTTGGGGCTTAGTATACCATGGCAATCAGCAATATCTAGCTGAAGTTTGCATAACACCATTTGGAATCTCTTAGCCACTGGTACCTTATTTGTTACATTTCTTTTCACCCTTCTGGTCAGGTAAACATTGTTGATCTAATGGTGCCAGGGCCAGGTTCATCCCTGGGAGTCATATCACATCTTCCCAGGGAGACTTACAACCCTGGACATCATGTCTCATGTCGGGGGTGGTGTAATTATTTTACTTGCAGAATTGGGCTGAGAGAGAGAGAGAGAGAGAGAGAGAGAGAGAGAGAGACCACTCTGAGCAACAAAAGAGGTAAAGAGGTTCTCTGGAAGTAACTCTTAGACATGATCATAGGTAGGTTTAGCTTCTCCTTTACAGAAATAAGTTTCATAAGAGCAAGGGCTTGGCCTATTAACTTGGGAGTCCCTAATGTTAGAGACAATATCAGGGGTTTCCCAGGTGGGGAAGTTTAATTGTTCCATACTTTTTCTCCAATTCCTCAAGGGACTTTGCCAATAGTTTTTAATTATCTGCCCAGCATACTCTGGAATGTATCTGGGTATTACATTAAGCTATGCAGAAATGCAAGACCTCATTATCAATTCTAGGCTCCATGTGTTTAGGTTGTTTAACTGAATTGGCCAGATAGATTAAGTTAGATTGTGTGCTACAAAAGATTTAGATTTTGGACAAAATAAACTTCTCTTCCTTTTGTCTCAAACAGTAGGTAAAGTTCTATAATACAGACAATATCATCCTTTACCCTATATTCTGATTTACCTTAGTCCTAACCAAATTGGCTTTGTTGTTATTTCTTATTGCAGCCTGGTCGCTTTTTTTGCTTCTTTAACAGTTGCCATATGTAGCAATGCTGACTTTCAGAGCTGCAGAACTCCCAGTCTTAGTTGTCACACAGGTACCCAAAGTTCCAGGAAGACAGGCAATACATATACAGCATAGCATCTCAGAATTTAGAAATAATATTTAAAGCTCAGAAATAAATGTGACTTTTATAAAAGCTTACAAATCCAGGCTCCAATTTTCTTATAAGTAGCTTTCAAAAGAGACCATACTATATTTGTCCTTTTGTTTCTGGTTTATTTTGCTCAGTATAATGCCCTCATGGTTCATTCCTCTCGTTGCATGCCTCATGATTCCATTCCTTTCTGTAGCCACACAGTATTCTATCATATGTATATACCACAGTTTGCCTTTCTTTACATAGGGTGTAAATGGTTGTACACTAAAGGTGGTGTATATACCTTTGGCCACCTCTATTCATTGAGTATCATGAATAATGTTGCTATAAACATCAGTGTGCAAGGGTCTATTTGCATCCCTGCTTTCAGTTCTTTCAAGTACATTCCCAGTAGCATGATTGCCTACTCATATGACGACCCTATATTTAGCCTCCTGTGGAGTCACTACATTACCCTCCAGAGGAGCTGCCCCATTCTGCTACCCTACCAACATTGAGTAGGTATACCTCTCTCTCTGCATTTTCTTTAGCACTTGAATCTTTCTGCTTATTCATTTATTTCCACTCTGCATACTTGGTTGAGGTAAAGCATATATTCTATCGAAAATAAACAGTGTTTCACAATATCCTGACTTAGTTGTACAATCATCATCACTCTCAATTTTAGACAATTTTCATTGCTCCAAAGAGAAAAATAGCAGATAGACACACCCACGCCAAAGAGAAAATCCAAAACTCTCTCCCCCCTCCCAATTATTTACCCCTAGTGTTGTTGTTGTACTAGTGATATATTCCTGTTAAATATAGACCTTAGCATGCAATAAATAGTTTTTCCATATACCCCCTGTTCTAGTTTGCTAGCTGCCGGAATGCAATATACCAGAAACAGAATGTCTTTTAACAAGGGGAATTTAATGAGTTGCTAGTTTACAGTTCTAAGGCCGAGAAAATGTCCCAATTAAAACAAGTCTATAGAAGTGACCAATCAAAGGCATCCAGGGAAAGATACCTTGGTTCAAGAAGGCCGATGAAGTTCAGGGTTTCTCTCTCAAGTGAGAAGGCACATGGCGAACACAGTCAGGACTTCTCTCTCGGCTG
>PVIY010019077.1:0-46411 GCA_004026745.1 Myrmecophaga tridactyla
CCTAGATTGGAAGCTCTTACAGCAGTCACATATATTCAGATGTGTAACTGTTATTTCTAAATTCTGAGATACTGAGGTCTTTGCATATAACCTGGTTGTTCCCAGAAACTTCCTGTGTTTATGTGATCTGAGAATCAGAGATAGAACTTTGAAGCTATGAAAGTCAGCAGAATCCCATATAGGGACTGTTTAAAAAGTTGAGAAAGTGATCTGTCTTCGAGGAGAGATATGAATGAAGCTGATCAGGATAGAACTAAAGTTGAAAGTAAAGGATGATATTACCCATATTTTAAAACATCAACTTCTCTGTGAACCCAAAGGGAGAGATGCTTATTTGGTGCTAAATTTATATTTTTGGTAGTGTGTTTCCTAATTTAACTTGTATAATCAGTTAAGTTGAACACCATAGGTACATGGAATCTTGAACAGGGTGTTGAGATTTTGTTGCTTTGTTCAGGTTGATGTGATGCCTCAATAAATCCCAGAGTAATTTGGGCAGTGAATAAAGAAATATTTGCAGGGTTCCCTTGGGGGACCAGGGAGAAAAGAGGAATATTCAACTTCCCTATTTGGAGAATTTCTGATATTCTTGCGAGCAGTGGGAACAACCAATTCAATAGGCCAAGCCCTAGATCTTTGGGTTTGTCCCTAAAACATTCCTGCCAAGGATAGGCTATGCCTATTTAAATTAGTCCTAAGAGTCACCTTCAGAGAGCTTCTTTTGTTGCTCAAATTTGGCATCTCTCTCTAAGCCAACTCAGAGGGTGAACTCACTGTCCTCCCCTCTACATAGGACATGGCTCCCAGCAGTGAAAATCTCCCTGTCAACATGGGACAGAAATCATGGGATGAGCCAGGATCCAGCATCAAGGGATTGAGAAAGGCTTTTTGACCAAAAGGGGGAAAAGAGAAATGAGACAAAATAAAGCTTCAGTGGCTGAGAGATTTCAAACAAAGTTGGGAGGTTATCCTGGAGGTTATTCTTATGCGTATATCTATATATGCAGATATATATATCTATATAGATATCCCTTTTTTAGTTTATGGTGTAATGGAGTGGCTGAAGGGAAGTATCTAAAACTGTTGAGCTGTGGTCCAGTAGCCTTGATTTTTGAACATGATTGTATAAAGATATACATTTTATAATGTGACTACAGGATTGTGAAAACCATGTGTCTTTTACTTTTTTTTCTAGGGTAAGGAGGACATATGAGTAGAAAAGTATGGATAAAAAATAAATAGATAATGGGGGACAAGGAGTGAAATATATTGAATAGATGGAAATACTAGTGGTAAATGAGAGGGAGGGGCTAGAATTATCATATGTATGAGATTTTTCTTTTTTGCTTTTTATTTCTTTACCTGGAGTGATGCAAATGTTCTGAAAAAAGATCATGGTTATGGGTATAACCATGTGATGATATTGTGAGCTGTTGATTGTGCACCATGTATGGAATGTATATGTATGTGAAAGCTTGTCAATAAAAATATGAAAGAAAGAGAAAAGTAACATGTTATGTACAAGGGAGCCCCAATAAAATTAAGTACCAATTACTCATCAGAAATGATGGAGGCAATAAAGTAGAAGAATGGAATATTTAAAATGCAAAAAGAAAAAGCTGCCAGTGAAGGATTTTGTAAGTGAGACTGTCTTTCAAAAATGAGGGAGAGATTAGGATATTTTCAAGTAAATAAAACCTAAGGAAGTAGCCCCTGCTAGACATGTCTTACAAGCAATGTTAAAGATGTTTTTCAGACATAGTATTAAAGACACTAGACAGTGGATGAAAGTGGCATAAAAAAATAAAGCAAAGATAACCATATGGATAATTATAAGTGCCAGTGATATTGTTTGCTTTTTTAGTATGCAACTCCATCTTTACTTCTTACAAGTTCTAAATGCAAATGCATTAAAAGTAGTGAAAATTATATGGTTTTAGACATAAATGCATAAATATATCATTTATAACATGTACAAAAAAAGATGGGTGATGAAGTGATATAGAGATAGGGTATTGTGTGTGTGTGTGTTTATGCTATATGGCAGGGTCACATTTCATTATTTTTCCATGTGAATAATCCATTATTGCAGCACCATTTGCTAAAGGTTTGCCTGATTTTTTTGTTTTGCTTTTTGTTTTTGTTTTTGGGTAGCACATGGACTAGGAATTGAACCTGGGTCTCCTGCATGGCAGGTGAGAATTCTAACACCGAACTACCCTTGCCCTCTTTATATTGTGTTTTATATGCTATTTAAGTTAAGTTGCTATCAAATGAAATGTGATTTTTGTATTTTAGGATGTTTACTTTAACTCCAATTTTAACCACAGATAAACTATCTGATAAATAATATAGAAAGAAATGAGAAGAGAATCAAAATGTGGCACTACCAAAAAAATCAAATAAATATAAAAATAGTCATTAATGTAATAATTGAGGCAAATAAATGGTATAAGACTTGCAAAGACTATATAGCAAAATGGCAGAAGAAAGCCCTGCATTATCAGTAGTTACTTTAAATGTAAATGGATTAAACACTCCAATCCAAAACAGTGATTGACAGAATGGATAAGAAAATGTGTACCAGATATATGTTGTTTCCTTAAAATCAAAGACATAAGTAGGTGGAAAGCAAAGGGGTGGAAAAACTATACCATGCAAAGAGCAGCCAAAATAAAGCTAGGATAGTTATACTAACAAGACAAAATAAGACTTAAATAAAATACTGTTATGAGGAACAAAGTAGATTGTTATATACTGATAAAGGGGTTGTTTCAATAAGAAGGCAAAGTACTTATAATAGGCATGCACCTAACAGCAAAGCCCAAAAATATATGAAGAAAATATTGAAAATTTGAAGAAAAAATAGATACTTCTAAATAATAGTAGGCGATTTCAATACACCACTTTTACTAAAGGATAGAGCATCTAGATGGAAGATCAATACAAAAATAGAAGACTTGAACACTAAACTAAATCAACTAGACCTAACAGTGCTACATAAAACACTTAACCCACCAACAACAGAATACACTTTCTTCTGGAGTGCTCATTATTCAGGAGGGACCACATGTTATCTCACAAAGCAAGTTTCAATATATTAAAAAATCATTGAAGTCATAAAATATATGTTATTTGACCATGATGGAATGAAGCCAGAAATCAAAAACAAAGGGAGAACTTGAAAACACACATGTATATAGAGATTAAACACTAAAACACTCAAGCAACCAATGGGTCAAAGAGGATAATACAAGAGAATTTAGGAAATATATTCAGGTAAATGACAATGAAAATATAACAAATCAAAACTTATGGGATGAAGCAAAGGTAGTGGAGAGAGGGAAATTTATAACTCTATATACTTACAATAATAAAGATGAAAGCTCTCAACTCAGAGACCTAATCTCACAACTGGAGGATCTTGATAAAGAAGAGCAACTAAAACCAAAGTGAGCCGAAAGAAGGTAATAACAAAGAGAAGAACAGAGATAAATTAAATGGAGAATAAAAAAAATAATAGAAAAGTCAACAAAGCAAAAATTTGGTTCTTTGAAAACTGACAATTCTTTAGCTAGACTAATAAAGAAAAAAAAGAGGATGCAAATAACTAAAATCAGAAATGAAAGGTAGAGCATTACTATCAACTCCACAGAAATAAAAAAGATTATAAACAGATAATATAAACAACTGTATACCAATAAATTTGATAATCTAGATGACATGAACAAACTCCTACAACCCCCCTATGTTGACTTAAGAAGTAATACAAGATCTCAACAAACCAATCAGAAGTAAAGACAACAGAGATAATCCAATCACTTAGAGGCTTTTAAGAAAGAAAAGAGATCTTTTCATTACTTCTTCAACCAGTGACCCTCTCTTGTGGAGTTCACCCAGACCCTTCATTGTAGCTGTCAGCTTCACAGCCTGCCCTGCAGATTTTGGACTCTTCCATTCCCACAGCTGCATGAGACACCTTTATAAATCTCATATTTACAGAAATCTCTTAGTTTGTGTTTCTCTCAAGAATTACCTGACTAATACACATTCCAAGGAGAATAACACTAATCCTGGTCAAATTCTTCAAAAAATGTGAAGTCAAAAGATACTTCCTAACTCATGCTATGAGGCCAACATCACTGTTATAACAAAACCAGACAAATATACCACAGTAAAGACTATTACAGACCCATATCCTTTTTATATAGGTGTGAACACCTTTCAACAAAATACCAGCAAACTAAATCCAACAGCACTTTAAAAGATTATACACCATCATCAAGTGGGATTAATTCCAGTTATGCAAGTGTAGTTCAACATAAGAAAATCAATTAGTGGATGAAAGGGAAAAATAAACCACATATTCCCTCAACTGATATAGAAAAGATATTTCACAAAATCCAGCACCTCTTCTTGATAAAAAAAAAAAATCAGAAAACTAGGAATAGAAAGAAATGTTCTCAATATGATAAACAGCATATATGAAAATTCCACAAGTAGAAAGTTTTCCCTCTAAAATCAAGAATAAAACAAGGATGCCTAGTGTCACCACAGTTATTTAACATTTTCTTGGAAGTTCTTGCCAGCAATAAGACAAGAAAAATAAATAAAAGGAATCCAAATTGGAAAGAAAGACGAAAAATATTTCTTATTTGCAGCTTACATGATCCTATACATACAAAATACTAAAAATTTCACAAAAAAGATATGAGTTAATAAATGAATTCAGCAAAATAGTAGAGTACAAAGAAACACTCAAAAATCAATGGTGTTTCTATATATTAGCAAGAAATAATCTGAAGAGAAAATAAGAAAAAATTCCATTTACAATAGTAACTAGTGGATTCAGTTATCTAGGAATAAATTTAACCTAATGTATGAGGACCTTTTATGTGGAGAACTACAATACTCTTCTAATGGAAATCAAAGAACTAAATCAGTTTGTGTTCATAGATCGGAAGACTAAATTGCTAAGACTAATTGTTAAGACTAATTCCACCCACAGAAATTTCCTGATTTAATGCATCACAATCAAAATCCCAGCCACTTTCTTTTCAGAAATGTAAAAGTTAATTATCAATTTCCATTGAATGGTATGTAGGTATGAATAGTCAAAAACATCTTGGGAAAAAGAAGAATAAAGTTAGTTGACTCATGCTTCCTGATCTTAAAACTTATTATAAAGCCACAATAATCAAAATAGCATGTTAACAGCACAAGGAATTAAATATAGACAATGGAATTTAATGGAAAGTTCAAGAATAAACTCTCACATCTCTGGCCAATTGATTTTTGACAAGGATGCTCACTTCTCTTGATGTGGAAAGAATTATGTATTCAACAACTGATGCTTGAAAAACAAGATATCCATATGCAAAGAACGAATGTGGGCCCCTACCTCACACTATATACTTAATTTATCACAAAATAGATTAAAGACCAAAGTTCAAAACAAAAATTATATAACTCCTAGAGGAAAAAAATGCTGCACTTCTTCAGGGTCTTGTATTAGGCAATGGCTTGCAGACTTTACACCAAAATCAGGAGCCACAAAAGAAAAAAATTCATGAAAAAGTTTTTGCATCAAAAGACTTCATAATAAAAGTAAAAGCAAAACCTAAAGAATGGGATAAAATATTTAGAAAACATACATGTGATAAGAGTTAATAAACAAAGAAATTCTACAACTGTACAATACAAAGACAAAAGCCTAACTAAAAATGAGTAAATTATTTGAATAGACAATTCTCCAAAGAAGATATAGAAATGACAAAAAGCATCTGAAACAATGCTCAATATAATTAATTAGGGAAATCCAAATAAAAAACCCAATGAGGTACCATTTTACATACACTAGAATGTACTAGAATAACTACTATTAAATAAACCTATGGTAGTAAGTATTGGAGAACATGAGGAGAAATAGGAGCACTCATTCATTGTTGGGGGGAATGTAAAATTGTTTAGTTGTTATGGAAAACAGCTTGGATGTTCCTCATAAAGTTAAATATAGGATTACTGCATGACCAGGCCATCCCACTTGCAGGTATGTACGAGAGAATTGATAGCAGAGACTCAAACAAGTATTTTTGCATAGACATTCAGAGTGTCATTATTCACACTTGCAAAAGATTGTTGCAATCCAAGTGTCCATCAGCAGAAGAATGGATAAGCATAATGTGGTATTGTGGTGATTTGAAGCTGTGGGTACCTTAGAAAATAACATGTTCTTAAATGGGATGCATTCCTTTGGGTATGAGTCCATGTTAAGTAGGACCTTTAAGTGAAGTTACTTCAAATCACATGCAGCCCAACATAATCAGGACAGATTAATTTTAATATTAATCTTATTACTGGATTCCTTTATAAGTAGAATGAGATTCAGACAGAGAGAGAGAAAGCCACAAGGAGATGCCAGAAGTTGAAGTTCAACAAAACCCAGAGGAGAATGGAGAGACCATGTGTGTGTTACCATGTGCCAGAGGAGTTAAGGACCAAGAATTGCCAGCAGCCAGCACCAGAATACTGAAGTCTTCAAGAAGAAAGCATTGTTTTGATGATGCCTTGGTTTGGACTTTTTTCCCAGCCTCAAACTGCTTGGAGAGCCAAGGAAACCAAAGCTGATTTTCACATAGAATGGAATATAAGTCAGCAGTAAAAATAAATGAAGTCCTGATACATGTGATAATATAGATCAACTGTGAAGACATCATGTTGAGTGAAGTAAGCCAGATGCAAAAGAATAAATATTGTATGATCTCATTGATATAAAATAATTACAATAATCAAAGTCATGGATTTAGAGACTAGAATACAGGTTACTGGGAGTAGGAATAGGGATTTGGTTGGTACAGAATTTCTGTTAAAAGTGAAGGAAATATCTTAGTAATGGTTGGTGGCGATGGTTGCACAACATTATGGATGTAATTAACATCACTGAATTATATATTTGAATTTGGTTAAAGAGTGAAATTTTAGATTGTACATATGTAACTAGAATAAAAATTTAAAAAATAAAACATCATAAGACTATACAACATAAATAGCAAATTCTAATGTAAACTATGGAATATAGTTAATAGAATATTATATTGTTTCATTAGTTTTGACAAAGGTATCACACTAATGCAAAGTTTTATGTTTTAGATATAAATAGAAATAAGAAATAAGAAATGAGAAATAAGAAAGCTATTGTGTGAAGAATTGTGTGTGTGTGAAGAAGTGTATAAGGGAACTTTGTATTTTCTGCATGATTTTTCTGTAAGCCTAAAATGTCTCTTTTAAAACACACACACACATATATACACACACAAAAGAAAGGTCACCTACCTCTCCCTTTGCTCAATCCCTTTTAGCTTTAGGTAACTGCCTTGCTCTTCCTGGCAGTTCCATTATGTGAATAACAAAACTTTTCATATCCTCTTGAGTGTGTGTATGGCATTATCAGTCTCAACATAGAGACCAATTTTGGTTGGGAGTTTGATCTTTTTCATGGTGGGGTACTACAGGACATATTATAACCTCTGGGGATAATACTATGGGATATTTGAAGAGAAAGGCAAGTTTTTAAAAGTAAATTTAGAGTAGGTTCAGTGAAAAATGGCACTGACTCCAGGGAATGATACTAGGGAAAATGGATTCAGTTGTTGATACTAGGGATATGTCAGAAATGACCAGCAGAATGCAGGAAAATGAAATATCTGGACATTATGGCCACACACATTGGATGGCTTTATAAGGAAGGAACTATGTGATTCAACATGAAGTAAAGTATGTATCTTGACAAGTGATTAGAACCAAGGAAGAAGAGAGATGAAAGCAATTTTCAGAAATCTATGAGGCAGACATTTGGACAGACTTCTATTAATAGGTGGAGCTCACCCTTTAGTTCAGTGGTATTGTGGATATCTGTCTACAGTGTGTTTGAAAGGGAATGAGAAGAACAATTTGTGGAGATAGTACATCAAGAATAAGGAAAAATGTTATTGTTAGGTCTCTAAAATAACCAAATTCCATAAGCACAGGGAAATAGGATGCTGCCGCTATGGTTAGGACCCAAAGAAAGAAATCTAGATACTTGAAACTAAATAAGTTTGTGTCTGCTGGTCAAGGGCACATGTCCCAAGCTTGGCAATATGAAATCTTACCAAGATTCTCATTAGGGAATGAGACATGGAAAAAGAAGGACAATTATAATACTCTGAATGCTAGGTATATACCAATACTTGATTGTTCTAAGCTGCTTTTTTTTTTTTTATTGTGGGGTGGGATCATTTTTATTACTTCCATGTAGATGTGACCCACCCAATTGTGGATGGTAACTTTTTAAATTTTTTTATGGTTATTATATGTATATAATAATATGTATATAATAATAATATACATATTATATGTATATTATATGTATATATACATGTATATATGCTCTAGTTTGCTAGCTGCCAGAATGTGATATACCAGAAATGGAGTGGCTGTTAAAAAGGGGAATATATTAAGTTGCAAATTTACAGTTCTAAGGCCATGAAATTGTCCCAAATAAAGCAAGTCTATAAAAATGTCCAAATTAAGGCACCGACAAGAGGTTACCTTCATTCAAGAAGGACCATGAAGTTCAGGGAACTGGGAAGGCACATGGCAAACATGGTGACATCTGCTAGCTTTCTTTCCAGGCTTCTTGTTTCATGAAGATCTCCCAGGGGTGTTTTGCTTCTTCATCTCCATAGGTCTCTGGCTGCATGGGCTCTCAGTTCTCATGCTTTTTTGCTCCTCTTTTAAAGGATTTCAGTAAACTAATCAAGACCACCTCAGATGAGTGTAATGACATTTCCCTCTAATCAAAGGTTAATGCCCACAATTATGTGTATCACATCTCCATAGAGATGACCTAATCAAGTTTCCAACCTACAGTATTGAGTAGGGATTAAAAGAAATGGCTATCTCCATAAAATGGATTCGGATTAAAACATGCCTTTTCTAGGGTACATAATACTTTCAAACTGACACAATCTATGTTATATATTCACATACCATGTAATCATCCAAAGTGTACAATTTGTGGTTCACAATATCAACATATAATTGTGCACTTATCATCACAATTGACTATTTTGTGTGAAAAATAATACATATATAAAAAAGTATTATATTTCAAAGCACATCACAACCATTAGTTGTAGAACAGATTTCAGGGTTTGGTATGAGTTACAATCCACAATTTTAAGTTTTTACTTTTAGCTGCTCTAAGATACTGGAGACTAAAAGAAACATCAACATAAAGATTCAGCAATCATACTCATTTGTTAAATCTGACCTTCTCTGTATAACTCCATCACCTTTGATCTTTTTCCCACTCTTCAGGGGTATTTGGGCTATGCCCATTCTAATTATTCATGTTGGAAGGAGCTGTCAATAATATGGGAAAGGGGGATGCAACTAGTTGATTTTCTGGACAGGTTGGCCCCTCTGTATTTCAGGACTTTTATCTTGTCCAGGGACTCATTTGGAGGTTGTAGGTTTCTGGAAAGTTCTAGTGCACAGAACTTTTTTAGAATCTTGTATTATGCCCTAGGTGTTCTTTAGGATTGGCAGGAATGATTTTGGTTGGGGGTTGGCAAGATATAATAGGTAGCAATGTCTAACTGAAGCTTGCATAACAGTAATCTCCAGAGTAGCCTCTTGACTCTATTTCAACTCTCTCAACCACTGACACCTTATTTGTTACACTGCTGTTGCCACTTCTGGATAGGATGGCATTGTTGATCCTATGGTACCAGGGCCAGACTCATCCCTGGGAATCATTTCCCATGCTACTATGTGAAACTTTCATTCCTGGATGTCATTCCTCACATAGAGGGGAGGGTATTGATTTCACTGGCAGAGTTGGGCTTAGAGAGAGAGAGAGAGAGAGGCCATATATGAGCAACAAAAGAGGTATTACAGAAGTAAATCTTAGGCTTACCCATAGGTAGGCTAAGCTTCTCTGCTACATACATAAGCTTCACAAGAACAACACTCAAGATCAAGGGTTTGGCCTATTGATTTGGGTGTTCCTAATGTTTGACACAGTATCAGGGGTTTCCGTAGTGGTACAGTTTAATAGTTCCATAATTTTTCTCTGATTCCTCAAGGGATTTTTTTTTTTTACATGGGCAGGCACTGGGAATTGAACCTGGGTCTCCAGCATGGCAGGGAAGGACTCTGCCTGCTAAGCCACCATGGCTCACCCTCCTCAAAGGATTTTGCTGATACTTTTGTTCATCCACTTAATATATTCTATTATTTATCCAGGCACCACATTAAGTTATACAGGATTAAAGGCTCTCATTCTAATTCTTGAATCCCTGTGCTTGGATTGTTTAAATGATCTACCCAGACAGGTTGAGTTAGATTTTGTGTTACAGAAAATTTATTTTTAGGACAAAATAAACCTTTCTTCCTTTGGTCTCAAATTGTAGATGAATTTCTAAAATACAGATACTGTCTTTCTTACTCCTGTATTCTGAATTACCTCAATCCTAATCTGATGGAATGCATTCTTATCTCTAAATACCAGGTTATACATATATAAAACAGCCTCTCAAAATCCAGAAATAACAATTAGCACTCTGGCCTAAATGTGACTGCTTTTAGAGCTTACATTCTAGGCTCTTCTCTTAAGTATTTTCTCAATGAGACCATACAATAGTTGTTCTTTTGTTTCTGGCTTATTTTGTCTCACCAAGTGTCCCACAGGTTCATTCACAATGTTGCATGCCTCACAACTTCTTTCCTTTTTGTGGCAGCATGGTAATCAATCATATGTCTACACCAGTGTTTTCCAATCTACTTCTCAGTCAGTGCATCCTTCAGCCACCTCCATTCATTGGGCATCATGTGTAATATCCAAAGTTAATAGTCCATCAATGCTCAATTTTAGATAATTTCATTGTTCCCAAGAGAAAGATAATCAATAAACAGACCCTCACCAAATAGAAAATTGAAATCTGCCTTTTACCTTTGTCCCTTCCTCCATTATTTACCCCTGGTATTGCTGTGCTACTATTGATGCTTTCCTGTCAAACATAACCCACAGCATGCAATAGCAGTTTTCCCCATATACCCTGAATTTATACACTCTGTACAAGATTCATACCTTTGCAGTACTTCATGGAAGAACTTATTTGTATTTGTAGTGTTAATCAATGGGACACATGGTTTACACAACCCCTTTCAATCATGTTCACCTTCAATATGGTAATATTATTTATAAACTCACTAGTGAACTGCCTTCACTTCTATATATTCCCTTACATTGGATTTCAACCTCATTAACTTACTGCTCACCCATCTCTAGCTTCCGTGTATCTCCAAGTTCCCTATATTCTCTTTATAAGCCTCTGATTTTACCTTTACCATGGTAAAAAAAAAAAGTGGAATTATACAGTATTTTTCATTTGTGTATGGCTTATTTTACTCAGTGTTATGTCCTCAAGGCTCATTCATCTTGTCCTGTCCTTCAGGATGTCATTTCATCTTATTGGTGCATAATATTCCATCATGAGTATATACCACATTTTGTTGATCCACTCATCTGTTGATAGGCATTTGGATTGTTTCCATCTTTGGGCGATTGTGAATAATGCTGCTATGAACATCAGTGTGCAAATCTCTGTTTGTTTTCCTGCTTCTATCTCTTCTGGGTATATACAGAGTAGTGGTACTGCTGTGCCATAGGGCAACTCGATATTTAGTTTTCTGAGGAACTGCCAGACTGTCTTCCATAGGCTGTACCATTTATACTTTCCCACCAGCAGTGCATAAGTGTCCCAATTTTTCCACATCCTCTCCAACATTTTAAATTTCCTGTTTATTTAATAGCAGCCATTCTTATAGGTGTGAAGTGGTATTTCATTGTAGTCTTGATCTGCATTTCCTTTACAGCTAATGAAAATGAGCATCTCTTCCTGTGATTTTTAGCCATGTGTATTTGCTCTTCAGGAAAATGCCTATTCATATCTTCAGCCCATTTTACAATTGAGTTGTTTGTTCTTTTGTTGTTGAGTTGTATGATTTCTTTATGTATATAGGATATCATATTTTTATTCAGTGTGTGATTTCCAAATATTTTCTCCCATTGAGTTGGCTGCCTTGTCACATTTTAAACAAAGTCTTTAGAGGCACAAAAGCATTTGATTTTGAAGAGTTCTCATTTTTTTTCTTTTGTTGCTTGTGCTTTGGGTGTAAAGTTTAGAAAGCTACCTCCTATTACAAGATCTTGAAGACATTTCCCTACATTTTCTTCTAGGAGCTTTATGGTACTGGTTCTTATATTTATAAGTGTTTGATCCAATTTTTGTTAATTTTTGTATAAGGTGTAAGGTAAGGGTCCTCTCTCATTCTTTTGGCTCTTGATATCTGGCTCTCCCATGTCCTTTTATTGAAAAGACTTTGTCCCAGTCCAGTTGGATTTGGGGGCCTTGACAAAGATCAGTTGACCATAGATTTGGTGGTCTATTTTTGCCCTCTCTTATCAATTCCATTGGTCAATATTTCTATCTTTGTGCCAGTACCATGCTGCTTTGACCACTGTGGCTTTATAATAAGCTTCAAAATCAGAAAGTGTTAATCCTCCCACTTCATTTTTCTTTTTTTAGGGTACTTTTATCTATTTGGGGTCTCTTTACCTTCAAGATGAATTGGGTAATTAGCTTTTCCAAGTCTTCAAAGTATCCTAACTGGGATTTTTATTAATACTGCATTGAATCTGTAGATCAATTTGGGTAGAATTGAAATCATAACTACATTTAACCTTCCTGTCCATGGGCAGGAATGTCTTTCCACTTATTTAGATCTTCTTTGATTTCTTTCAGCAATGTTAAAAGTGCACAAGTCCTTTACATCCCTAGTTAAGTTTATTCCTAGGTACTTGATTCTTTGAGTTGCTAATTTGAAAGGATTTATTTCCTTATTTGACTCCTCAGTTAGGTAATTGCTTGTGTCTAGAAACATCACTGGGATTTGCACAAAATTTTATATCATGCCAACTTTTTAAGCTGCTTTTAATCCAATTGTAGGTCCCTTGTTTTTTTTTTTAATAGAGGATTGAATACAGGCCAGTTGGTTTTTATTAAATAATTAGGAATACTCTATAGTCTAAGATATTTAATAATTATATTATGCCTTACACCTCAAAAATTAAATCCAAGTACACAATTTAAATTGTTCTATACTTAGGACATAAAATCTCAATATATAATCATAGCAATAACAACAATAAAACATATGAATGTTTAAGTAATTATCTTTCTGTGTTCACTTAATTTGTCATCATTTAGACTTTATTATTAATTTCATATACTCTGGTATATTTGAGGAAACAAAACAGTGTAAAAGGGCTAATTAACACAGACCCTGATAACTCAGATTTGAACAATAGCTGAAACGTAATTAGCCTATAGAGTTCTAAACATTAATGTAATTAATTTTTTAAATGATGAGATTAAAATAGCTTTAAAAATGCTAGTTTTCTGGGCATTGCTTACTTTACCTGTGGAAGGGGCAATTTGAACTAGTTACAATGTTTCTCAAACTGGGAGAGGGTTATTCCACAAGTGCACTGGAACATTGGGGAGGACCTTTTTTCATGGACTGTCCTGGGGAGGACCTTTTTGTTTGTTTGTTTGTTGATGATGTTTTTGCTCTATGACCCATGGGACACTACTGACATTTAATTAGAGGGCCAGGCTTACTAAACATTTTGTAATTCTCAGGACAGTCTTGCTCAATGAATGATTTTCTATTTGTTGTCATCTTCTTTGAGCTTTATAGTACCTTAGTTTTCCAATGTAAAACAAGATACATAATAATGTCATGGTCCAAATGCCAAGAACGTTGTTTTAAGAAACAATGAACTTGAGTGTCTTTGAAGTGCTTCTCAATTCAATTATTCATGGCTCTGTGAATACAGTATTTTATAGTTATTTTATTTTTTAAACTATGGTTGTTTCATCTAAAAAATATGAGAGAAATTGTGGGTTTATAAAAATTAAACATGCATAAAATAAAGTTCTCATATACCATCCTATTATTAACACTTTGCATAGGTGTTACAATTGATGAAGGCACATTTTCATAATCATTTTACTTTTAACATATATTCCCTAATGCCCTCTGCTCAGCAAAGCTCCTACAAGAGTAAATACTCTATACTTTAGAAGTCTTCTGTATTTTTTAGCTTTTTTTAAAAATTGCTGACTGATATATAAGGGATTTTCAAATTATTTAATAAACACTGTCTAGTGGTCTATTTATTTATTGCATGTTCTAACTAGAATAAAACGATATTTTCCTCTGAGAATTCAGACTTTCCCCAACTTCATGATCTTTCTGAAAACTAGTTAGATTGTATTATTTTGTAGAAACCTCACATTTTCTGTGTCTCTTTGCTAGATTAATCATTCTTATCATTTCTGAAATCAGTGAAAAGCATGTCTTCTAAGATACCAACTTTGTGATAGTGAACACTGAATTTAAGGTTCAGGAGTGATTTAGAGCTTGAATCTCTAGCTCTCATTAGCTTATAACTTTATACAAAAATCCTTTTGAGCTGAAATTTTCTTCTTTTCTTCTCAGCCAAAAAGTGAATATTTTGGAAATTTTGAACAAAATTAATTTAACAAGTTTTTTCTTGTACCAATATGAGAATGAAAAAACTTAATTTTCCCATCCTGACAAAAATCTCTCCAGCACTTATTTTCATTCATGTTACTCAAGAGCAGCTAAAGTTATAAACTTGAAATTTAACAGGTCTGGAAGCCTTATTGTGTAAGAAAAATCAAGATAAATTTGAATAAAATATATCAAGTTTTTAGAAAGTTATAAATGGCTTATACATATAAGATTTTTAATGTATTATGGGTTTTTGCTAATTTCTCCAGTGAATAGCAGTGCTGATTAGTCAACTGAATGCAGAATTAAAGTTAGAAATTGTCAATTCTAATTTTCATCCTTGCTGTCACCTTCTTTTAGCTTTGCTTTCTCAGTTTCTATTCCATAAAACAGGGAAAATAATAATAATAGTCAGCTTAGTATCCTGCACTGTTGTGAAATGTAAGTTACTTTATTGATAATTTGTTGAGGATTGAAATGTGTATGACCTTTTCTGAGCTTAAATTGGCTATGACATTTAAATACATGAAGAAAATCAATTGGATTCTCTGAAGGAAAATTCAGAAACCCTATTCATGCACTCTTCATGGTACCTCAGAAATAAAATCTTCATATTTTATCTATAAGGTTGATGGTAATGTTTTCTGGATCATATCTATTATTAGGCCTCTGTGGCATATACTAGAATTTGAAGGACCACTATGGAGAGAGAATTTGCATTTGCTACTCAAAATGTTTTATCTTCCCTTGGCTGCAAAAGCCAAAGCCAAGCTCTTCCCAAAACACCATTTAATGGCCTAAAGTTAGAATTTAGCATCTGTGTTACCTTATCAAGACTTCTATGCCTATTTTTTTACTTAATCCATAGTAAGACTAATATAGTAAATATAGTATATTAATCACAGAATGGTGAGCAAATTGTGCTGTGCCATCTCATGCATTCAATATCATAGTTTTAATTTTACAAAATTAAAAATAGTTTCTGTATTTTGACTTTTAACACAGACTAAGTTTTTAGATCAAATGACTACACAAAGCCATCAGTAACAGACCATCTCTATTTCTTGTTCTGTGATAATAGCAAAATTCACTGCATTGAGTTCTTAATATAGCTGCCTGAATTGCATCTAATCTGCTTTCAATGTCATTCTCACTGACCCATACGTTTGGCAACCAAAACCAATTACAAGCCTTATTAAAGCTTGATACAATAGAATGTTATTTTTTTTTGCACCTTATTTTGTGCTCATGCTACTTAAGATTTACATTTGTTCACTCTGGGCTATATAATGTCCTCTCATGAGGAAAAAATGAAACAGGAAGAAATTTTGCTGAAATCTACTTGAGAAAAACAAGAGTGCAATTTGCTACACAGCATGCCCTATGATATGTACAAACAAGAACTTGTCATAACCATCTGTAGTTTTGTTTACATGAAGATACACTCAGGCCAAAAACCAGAGGAAGCCTGCCTGAATTAATAAATGTGTGGAAAAAGAGCTTGTAAGAAACACAATATCTTTAGCAGATTTGGGCAAGTCTGTTTTTAAGTTCAAGGGAACACAGAATAAAAAAAAAAATTACTGTTGACCTTTGATTTAGTTGTTGACCTTTCAACAATTAAGCACTCCAAGGCATCAAAAAGACGGTCTGGCAGCAGGAAAGCTAATTAAAAGATGGCTCATATTATTTGTATACATGTAATTTTTTTGACAACTTGATTTGTTAATACTTTAATAACAATAATGTGATAATACCATTAATGGACTTTTACTGTGTGAAAGAAACAGTATTGAATGATTCCCATACTTTATCATTTTAATCATCAAAACTGTACATGTACTATTAGTTTCTTCACTTCATAGATAAAGTGAGTGAGGAAATTACCCAGAATCACCAGGTGACATGTTGAGCAGAGCTGTTGTTTGAATTTGGACAACGTGCTATATCATTCCTGCTGATAGACTAGCAATGACTCACAAGAGAATGAAGGTTGCAAAAGACTAGCTGCCTCCTGTTACCAGATATTTACTGAGCAGTGAATATTTGTAACTAACTGTGCTGATTATGCTTGGGGAAGAACATGCTTCTCTGAATAAAAAAATGACCTTAAGTCTCTTAAGATACAAAGGCCAAATCTACTGCTTTTCGTACCAAATGACAGAGTCCCTTGACACTTTACTTCACTTTTTAGAATGACAAATATGCAAAATCCCCACCATGACCTTCAAAGCCTAAATGATCTACTTGCATCCCCAACCACATCTCCTAATCTTTTACCCTTAGCTCATTCAATTAGTTACACTTTTCAGGTATGTTCCCACTTCAGGATGTTTGTACTAGCTGCTCAGTTCTGTCTGTTAAATAAAATAAATTGGCTACCTACACTGGTGTTGCTGAAAGTGACCCCCCTTTTCTTAGAAGTGACAGGAACTTCTGAAGATAAAAGTGGGGGTTTTCTCAAAAAAAGAAAAAACATGGAACATACCTTGCAAAAATTGCCATTTAAGCAGCAGTTGGAAATAAGCTGGTTTCAGTCTGATAGAAATAACAAATCAGAATTAAATAAGTATGTTATATAACCAATCTATGATTATTCTCCACTTTGTAAAGCCCACCTTAATAATGAGGATCTGTACTGTCACAAACTACTGTAACCTTTCCCCTAAATGTCTTTATAAGCCAATGTAACTTGCTAATCATTTGAGACTTACTTTAGTTTGTGAGCTCTCTACTGGAACAGTTTCTCTTTCAATAAATCCATTGTATGGATGATTGTTAATTATTAGTGACTCCATTTCTTTTAACATGTCTAACTGGAATACTCTTAATTGAAATATCCCTATGGCTCTCTCCTTCAACTCTTTCAGACATTTACTCAAATGTTACCTTCACTGTGAGGCCTTCCCTAGTTAGCCAGTTGAAAATGGTATTTGGCCCCTATGACACTTATTGACCTCCCATATTTCATTTTCCTCAGTAGCATTTGTCTTGATTTAACCATACTTACTTACACTTAAAAAAATGTGTGGGCTGTCTCTCCCACCAGAATGAAATATCCATGCAGGTGTAGTATTTTGTTTGTGCTCTCACCACATAAAAGTACCTAACACACAGTAAATGTCAATAGATATGCAACCACCAAATGAATGAATGAATGAATGAATGAATACAAGTTCTATAAACAATCTCTCATCCTAATTCACCCATAGGAGTCTCTGATAATTCTCTGCCTATGCAATTGTTCCCAGTTCTTTGCTGGTTAGAATTCTAATTCATGAATATATCTGGTTTTAGATACCCCAGCTATGTCTCACATGTATGGAACGCTCCCTTTTGTATTAAAGATCTCTTGTGATTCTGCTGGGCATGTCAGGTCATTACACAAATCCAACTTAAACTCCCTTTCACCACCACCAAAAGTCTAATTTGTTATCCATGTTATAGTCATTCTAAAAAAACACATTTTTCAGACTTCCCTTTACCCCAGCTATCTGCATCCTTTCTACACCAGTCTGAAACTATCTCCTAAATTTACCTCTGTCATGGTCAGGTTCATGTGCCAACTTGGCCATGTGGTGGTGCCCATTTGTCTGGTTGGGCAAGTGCTGGCCTGTCTGTTACTATGAGGACATTTCCTAGAATTAAATCATGATCATATTTTCTGCATCTACAGCTGATTGCATTTGTAATTAGCCAAGGGGAGTGTCTTCTGCAATGAGTGATGTTTCATCTAACCACTGGAAAGCTTTTAAGGAGGATTCAGAAGAGACAGTCTCTCTTCCTGCTTCAGTCAGTGAACCTCTCCTTTGGAGTTTATTCAAACCACCAGTTTCACAGCCTGCCCTATGGATTTTGGATTCTATGTTCCTATGGTTACATGAGACATTTTTATAAATTTTATATCTATGGATATTTTCTGCTGATTCTGTGCCTCTAGAGAACCCTAGCTAATACAGTTTGGTACTGGAAGCAGGGTGGTTCTTAAGAAATAGAATTTTAAAAATGGGTTTTTATGATTGGTTTTCTATTCTGACTGGACTCAAAGGCACTAAGGACACTGATTCCTGTAATCAGAATGATACTGCCAATCCATGGGGTGAGTTGACAAAAGGAATAATCAAATATCACCATTCAATTCTTCTAATGCTTAGCTTGTATGAAGCCAGGCTCTAAGGGATAATGTTTTTGACACCTTTACAAAGTTTTGTGGAAATAGGAGATATAACGATGTTGGCTGGTTGTTGTTAGATACACTGTATACATTAATGAGTGAAAATGATGGGCTTAAGACTTTAGGTAAGAAGCTTACATGCCATCTAACAGATGTAAATGTTTCTATGAGTGTCGTGAAGGAAAATCTTCCTGTAGTTGTAGACTTGAGATCTCTGAAAATCAGACTTAGAATCTTATTGTTAGAGTAGCAACTTTACAGCATAAACTGAAATCTCAATCTTGCATGGTGTTTTCCATTAAAGTGAGGGCATTGATTGGAAAGGAATGGTACCCTGAAAAATGGGATGGTAACATATGGATTAATAATGTTGTTTGTGTAGAGATTGAAACCCTAGGTCATGCTGAGTCTTCTCTAGATAACCCTGTTTTAGTCTGTCCTGAAGACATAGCTACCCCACCTCCAGTTTCCCCTGAGGAGCTGGCCACCCAACCTCCTCCTGAAAGGATTAACCCTAGAGTGATTAATCATGTTTCACTGAATGAAACTGAAAATAAATGCTCTGAAGCAAATGGCTTGGAAGGTACTCCTAATTCCTTTCATGACCCACCCCTACACCCCCAGTTTCTTCCAGACATACAACTAGCCCCCAAAAGGTGAGGTACAAAGTATCACCCATGAGGAGGTACATTATACTCCAAAAGAACTGTGTGAGTTTTCCAATTTATATAAACAGAAATCAGGGGAATATGTGTCGCAATGGATTTTAAGGGCGTGAGATACTGGTGGGAGAAACATAAAGCTGCATCAGGCTGAATTTATTGACATGGGCCCACTAAGCAGAGATTCTGCATTCAATGTTATAGCTCAAAGGGTTAGAAAAGGAATTAAGAGTTTACTTGGATGGTTGGCTGAAACATGAATCAAAAGGTGGCCAATATTACCTGAGGTTGAAATGCCAGAACTACCCTACTATAATGTAGATGAGGGGATCCAAAGGCTTAGAGTGATTGGAATGTTAGACTGGATTTATCATGGAAAGTCTTTGCTTCTAGCCCTGGAATGTCCAGAGGATGAACCTGTTATCAGAACAGAGAGAAATAAATTTGTAAGACTAGCGCCATCATCCCTGAAGAGCTCTGTAGTTTCCCTTCTCTGTAGATCAGATATTACTGTGGGAACAGTTGTCACTGAGCTGGAATCCTTAAACAATGGGGATATCCATGTTCTAAGTTGGCAGAAGCCAGGTGGCAGCACTTAATTGCCAAAGACAAGGTGGAAGTGGCTATTATAATAGACAGCAGCCTCAAAGAAGGAGTCAAAATAATCTGACTCACAGAGACTTGTGGTGTTGGCTAGTAGATTATGGGGTACCTAGAAGTACAATAGATGGGCAGCCTACTAAATTCTTGTTTGAGCTATATAAATAAAAGAGTTCTAGGTCAAGTGAATGGAAGTTTAAGCCAAATTACAAAAACACAGTCATGGCTCTTAATCAATTTCCAGACTTGAGACGGTTTACAGATCTAGAGCCCCTTGAATGCGGGAAAGGCCAGATCCCTTTAGGGGTGGATCCTGTTACACTGCCACACATTTATACTGTTAATCTTCCTCCAAGACTTCCCCAAGGAGACTGATGGCCTTTTACCAGGGTAACTGTGTATTGGGGAGAAGGAAATCATCAGATATTTTGGGGGATTATTAGACACTATTCAGAAGTGACATTAATTCCAGGGGACCAAAAATGTCATTCTGGTACACTTGTCAGAATGGAGGCTATGGAGGTCAGGTGATTGATGGAGTTTTAGCTCAGGTCCATCTCACAGTAGGCCCCTAGACCCATTCTGTAGTTATTTTCCCAGTTCCAGAATGCATAATTAGAATAGACATAATGAGCAACTGGCAGAATCCCCAGATTAGCTCTCTAACTAGTGGAGTGATGGCTATTATGGCAGGAAAGGCTAAATGGAAGCCACTAGAACTGCCCTTACCTAATAAATAGCAAACCAGAATCAATACCAGATTCCTGGCGGGATCGCAGAGATCACTGCCATTCTTAAGGACTTGAAGGATGCACGGTGGTGATTCCCACCACATCCCCGTTCAATGCTCCTATTTGGCCTGTGCAGAAAGTAGATGGGTCTTGGAGGATGACAGTGGATTATCAGAAGCTGAACCAGGTGGTAACTCCAATTGCAGCTGCTGTTCCAGATGTGGTATCATTGCTTGAGCAAATCAATACATCCCCTGGAACCTGGTAGGCAGCTCTTGAACTGGGAAATGCTTTCTTTTCAATAGCTATTAGTAAGCACCACCAGAAACAGTTTACTTTCAGCTGGCAAGGTCAGCAATATACTTTCACTGTCCTACTTCAAGGGTGTATAAACTCTCCAGCCCTATGTCATAATCTTGTCTGCAGGGACCTTGATCACTTCTCCCTCTCACAAGACATCATACTGGTCCATTATATTGATGATATCATGTCAATTGGACTTAGTGAGCAAGAAGTAGCAACTACTCTAGACTTATTGGTAAGGTATTTTCATGTCAGAGGATAGGAGATAAATCCAACAGAAATACAGGGGCCTTCCACCTCAGTAAAATTTCTAGGTGTCCAGTGGGGTGGGGCATGTTGAGATATTGCTTCTATGGGGAAGGATAAATTGCTTCATCTGGCCCCTCCTACAGCCAAAAAAGTGGCACAACACCAAGTTAGTCTCTTTGGATTATTTTGGTGACAACAAATTCCTCATTTGGCTATGCTAATCTGGCCCAATATCAAGTGACCAGGAAAGCTGCTAATTTTAAGTGGGGACCTGAACAAGAGGAGGCTCTTCAACAGGTCCAGGCTGCTGTACAAGCTGCTCTGCCACTTGGACCATATGATCCAAAAGATCCAATAGTGCTGGAAGTGTCATTGGCAAATATTGATGTTGTCTGGAGCCTTTGGCAGGTCCCTACAGGAGAATTGCAATGCAGACCCTTAGGATTTTGGAGCAAAGCCTTACCATCTGCTGCAGATAACTATTCTCCTTTTGAGAAACAGCCTTTGGCCTACTACTGGACCTTAGAGACTGAACGCTTAACCATGGGCTACCAAGTTACCATGAGACATGAGTTGCCTATAATGAGCTGGGTGTTTGACTCACCAAGCCATAAAGTTGGGTATGCACAGCAGCCCTTCACCATAAAATGGAAGTGGTATATATGAATAGGGCCAGAACAGATGCTGAAAGCACAAGTAAGTTACATGAGGAAGTGGCCCAAATGCCCATGGTCCCCACTCCTGCCACATTACCTTCTCTTTCCCAGACCAGAACTATGGCCTCTTGGGGAGTTCCTGATAGTGAATTGTCTGAGGATGAGAATACTCAGGCCTGTTTTACAGGTGGTTTTGCATGATATTCAGCTACCACCCAAAAGTGGACAGCTGCAGCTCTACAACCCCTTTCTGGGACATCTCTGAAGGACAGTGGTGAGGGGAAATCTTCCCAGTAGGCAGAACTTTGGGCAGTGCACCTGATTGTTCATTTTGCTTGGAAGGAGAACTGGCCAGAAGTACATTCGTATACTGACTCATGGACTGTTGCTAATATTTTAACTGGATGGTCAGGGACTGAGAAAGAGCATAATTGGAAAGTTGGTGACAAGGAGGTCTGGGGAAGAAGTATGTGGATAGATCTTTCTGAGGGGCTAAAAACATTAGGACATGTGCACTGGAGGGTGACTTCAGCAGAGGAAGGTTTTATTAATCAAGTGGATAAGATGACCCATTCTGTGGATACCAGTCAGCCTCTTTCCCCAGCAATTCCTGTCATTGCCCAGTGGACTTTATGAACCAACTGGTCATGGTGGTAGGGATGGAGGTTATGCATGGGCTCAGCAACATGGACTTCCACTCACCAAGGCTGACCTAGCTACAGCCACTGCTGAGTGCCCAATCTGCCAGCAGCAGAGACACTCACTCAGCTCCCAATATGTCACCATTCCCCAAGGTGACCAGGAAATACTTGGTGGCAGGTTGACTACATTGGATCACTCCCTTCATGGAAGGGGCAGCAATTTGTTCTAACTGGAATAGACACATACTCTGGATATGGGTTTGCTTTCCCTGTATGGAATGCTTATTCAATACTACCATCCGTGGACTTACAGTATGCCTTATCCATCATCATGGTATTCCACACAGCATTGCTTCTGATCAGTAAACATAATTCACAGCACATGTACTGTGGGAGATGGCACATGCTCATGAAATTCTCTTGTCTTACCATGTTTCCCATCATCTAGAAGCAGTTGGATTAATAGAATGGTGGAACGGCCTTTTGAAAACTGAACTATGGTGCCAAATAGGTGACAATACCTTGCAGGGCTGCAGTAATGGTCTCCAGGAAGCTGTGTATGCTCTGAATCAGTATCCAGTGTATGGTGCTGTTTCTCCTCTAGCTAGGATCCATGGGTCCAGGAACCAAGGGGTGGAAATGGGAGTGGCACCAGTCACTATTGTCCCTAGTCATTTGCTAGGAAAATTTTTCTTCCTGATCTTGCAACCTTGAGTTCTGCTGTTCTACAGGTTTTAGTTGCAGAAGGGGGATTGCTTCCACCTGGAGAAACAAGAATGATTCCATTGAACTGGAATCTAAGATTGCCAGCTGGTCACTTTTGGTTACTCATAACCCTGGATCAACAAGCCAAGAAGGGAATTATTTTACTGGCTGGAGTGATTGACCTTGACTACAGTAGGACTGTAACTACACAATGAAGGTAAAGAAGAGTTTTCCTGAAATATAGGAGATCCCCTAGGGCATCTTTTAGTACTTCCGTGCCCTATTTCAGTACTACCGTGCCCTGTGATTAAAATCAATGGAAAACTGCAACAACCCAATCCAGGTAGGACTAACAATGGCTCTGAAACTTCAGGAATGAAGGTTTGGGTCACCCTACCAGGCAAAGAACCACAGCCAGCTGAAGTGCTTGCTGAGGGTAAAGGGAACATGGAATGGGTAGAGGAAGAAGGTACTGATAAATATAAACTATGACCACATGATCATTAATAGAAATATGGATTGAAATGCTGTTTTGTTCATGTTATAGTATTTAAGTTGTAAGATATCAAGTTTAAGAATGAATATTACCCAAGGACTTGCCCCCTATTCTGCGGAAATTTAATGCATTTCTGGTTGTATGTGGATAATTGAGTATTGTTAGGTGAGGGAAAAAATGTGTCCTTTATTGTTTTGCCTTTAGAGGTTAAGTATGGTTAAAGGTGATATGTATAGCTGCCAAGTTGACAAGGGGTGGACTGTCATGGTCAGGTTCATGTACCAACTTGGCCACATGGTGGTGTCTGTTTGTCTGGTTGGGCAAGTGCTGGCCTGTCTCTTACTATGAGGATATTTCATAGAATTATATCATGATCACATCATCTGCATCTACAGCTGATTGCATTTGTAATCAGCCAACGGGAGTGTCTTCTTCAATGAATGACATTTAATTGAATCACTGGAAGGCTTTTAAGGAGGAGTCAGAAGAGACAGTCTCTCTTCCTACTTTAGTCAGTGAGCCTCTCCTGTGTTCATCCAGACATTTCATTGGAGCTGCCAGCTTCACAGCCTGCCCTTTGGATTTTCTATTCTATGTTCTCATGGTTATGTGAGACACTTTTGTAAATTTTTTATCTATGGATATTTCCTGCGATTCTATTTCTCTAGAGAACCCTAGCTAGTACCACCTCCTACTAAAGCGCTTGCAGACATAGCCCTCTACTTTAGCATACTATAGATTTGTTATAAATGACTAGGTCCTACTCCAAGGCCTGATGTTCTCCTCTGGTCAATATTTCCTTTTTTTCTTCTGAATCATTTTTCTTTTTTAATAATCCCTCAATTTAAACATGTTACCAAAGCCTCCCAAACATGAATTTACCTTAATATAGAATTGATTATATCTATTCACCACAGAATTCACACCCTGCACATACATTCATTCATAAGTTTGTACTTGAACATGCTCTAGGGTGAGTTCTAAAATCATTTCATAGATAAGCTAAAAATCTTACAAATTTTAATGTAATTTGCTAAAAAATAAAACACAAAATATATAAGAAAAATTTTCCTGTTATCGGGGTTTCATATAGTTGTGCATTTCTGTTTTGATTATTATAGGCACTCGTTTTTATCTGATGTGTTAAAAGTGCTAGTGCTTGTAACAAAGTTTTCTTTTAAAAAGTACTTTGCATCAAAATTAAATCTGAAGTAGTTTTATAACAAACAGCATATGCAGCACAGGACATTTTGTTCATGGTTGATTAGTTTGCACAAATGCAGAGAAATCACACAGATACATGTGCTGCTATTAAACATTTTGCTACATTGTTAAAATGAAAACCCTACCAAACGTAATTCATGGAGAATTTGAGTTTTCATTAATTACATAGAAAAAAATATTTTTCTCTTACTGCTATTGTAAATATAATACATGGATTGGCAAATTCTCAGAACTTTTTAAGGATGTTAAAGTGACTTGGAAATTGATATAGAAATTGGACAAATGCAACTCATATCAAGATAACAGCCATTAAGGATCCTTCAGATATATTTCTGGTATGTCTGTGTTTAGAAAATATCACAATTCTCTTTGCTCAGATGCTGTGCCAGCTTGAAAGAATTTATGTACCCTAGAAAAACCATGTTTTAATCCTAATCAATCTTGTGGGGGGAATGGTTTCTTCTAATCCTTATTCAGCACTATAGGTTGGAAACTTGGTTAGGTTATCTTCATGGAAATATGACTTAATCAATTGTGAGTATTAAACTTGATTAGATGGAGACCTGTCTTCACCCATCCTAAGTGGGTATTAATTAGTTTTGGAATCCTATAAAAGAAGAGACATTTTGGAGAGAGTTCCTCCTGAGAACAAGGAGAGAGCTGCACAACCATGACAGAAAGTTGAGAGAACCACAGAGTCCACCAGCCAGTGGCCTTTGAAGATAAAGAAGAAAAATGCCTCCTGGGGAGCTTCGTGAAGCAAGAGGCCTGGAGATAAAGCTAACAGATGCCACCATGTTCATCATGTGCCCTTCTAGCTGAAAGAGAAATGCCGAAAGTTATCAGCCTTCTTGAACCAAGGTATCTTTCCCTGAATACCTTAGATTGGACATTTCTATAGACTGTTTTAATTTGGACAATTTCATAGCCTTAGAACTGTAAACTTACAACTTATTAAATTCCCCTATTAAAGAGCCATTCCATTTCTGGTGTATTGCATTCCAGCAGCTAGTAAACTGGAACAGATGCTGTCTCCAAAATCTGGGAAACATTTTTTATTAAACAAAATGCCTCCTCCTCAGTTGCAAGTGCTTTATCAGTAGTTTAAAATGTACTTTAAAGAACTACAGATAAGTAGCACTAACTGATTTTAGCTATGAAAATTGTTCATGTTTTCCCCTAATCCTTGGCTGAAGCCCTAAAATCCTCAACAATTCTAGATTGGAAGCTATCTACCATAAGCTATACTGTTTTTCCTAATGTGGGTCATTCCAATGAAGTAAAAATTTCTTTTGAGGTTTTTTAGAATGGCTTTATTCATAGATCTTGCTCTTCCAAGTCAACTACATTCATTTTTCCTATCCATTATTTCTTCTCACTGACCCAGAAGTGATACTAATAGGCCCCTACTTAGCCAGTTTGAGTTAATTTTGCAGCCCTTAGGGCAGGAAAATCACAGCATAGGAAGATTTAAGAATAAGGCAGACTTTGGTTGGAAACTGACTTGATAAAGTTTTTGAGCAAATTGCTTAATTCATAGCTCTGATTTTCTCATCATCCTAAATTTGTAAAGAACAATGAATGAAGATAATGTATAATTGCGTGGCATAGAGTATATTTTATAAATCCTATCTCTTATTATGTATTAGAAAATAAATTAGCTATGACCTTGTTTACAAATTCATACTCACTGTACCCTTAGTACCAGTTAAGATAAAGATGATAATATGATATTTTTTGAAATGAGTATAACTCTAATGTTTACAATTGCATAGTTTTTGACATTGTCTGGTGGTAATACTCAGTGACATTAATGCTATAGTTGGGGTGACATCCAAGACTTGTGTCTGAAGTCAATTTACTCTGGAAACATCCAGAGAATGGTATTTCCATTCAGATCAATTATTGTAAGGGTGTAAGAGAAGCCAGACTGGCAGAGGAAAAAGGTAAACCGTGATGCAGTTGCAAAACACAGTTGCAACGGAGGTCTTGGAGGGTCTTTTGAGGAACTTTGGAAGTGTGAGTTATTCTTAGTTAAGACAAGGAGCTAGGAGATATAATTTATAAAGCAAGATCTGGTCATTGTAATCCAGATGCTCTCAGGGAGCAAGGAGGCCTTGGGTGAGGTACTTCCTTCAGGTCAGGCCAATTCCTGGAAAGAGACTCAGCTATAAGCTATCAGTAGCCACTCTAGTTTGCTAGCTGCTGGAATGTGATATACCAGAAACAGATGGCTTTTAGAAGGGGGAATCCATTAACTTGCTAGTTTACAGTTCTAAAGCTGTGAAAATGTCCCAATTAAAGCAAGTCTATAAAATGTTCAAGTTAAGGCACCACGAAGAGGCTACCTTCACTCAAGAAAGGTCAATGAAGTTGAGGGCTTCTCTCTCAGCTGGAAAGGCACATGGCAAACATGGTGACATCTGCTAGCTTTCCCTCCAGGCTTCTTGTTTCATGAAGCTCTCCCTGGGGTGTATTCCTTCTTCATCTCCAAAGGTCTCTGGATGTGTGGGCTCTGTAGTTCGCATGGCTCTGAAGTGTTTTCCAAAATCTTTCCTCTTTTAAAGGATTCCAGTAAACTAACCAAAGCACACCTGGAATGGGTGGAATCACCTCTCCCTCTAATCAAAGGTTAACACCCACAATTGAGTTTGTCACATCTCTGTGCAGACAATCTAATCCATTTTCCAACCTACAGTACTGAATAGGGATTAAAAGAAATGCTGCCTCCACAAAATGGATTGGGATTAAAACATGGTTTTTCTAGGATACATAATCCTTTAAAACCAGCACAGTAGCCAGTACCCCTGGTAACTGAGGAAATCATGCCTGGTCCTATACGGTCCTCTATTGGGATAACTGGTCCTGTACAGCCTGGGTCCTGGACTGTGGGTTTGGTTGTTATACCAGAGCATCCAATGCACTTGCTAAACTGATTGACTTAAGACATCAATAACCTTTTTGTTCTTTTGTTTTTACATGGAATGTGAATTTGCTAACTTCTTATGGGATCAATCAGGATGTTAAGAAAGCACACACACACATACATTCAGCCATTATGTACTATTTAAACATAATTTGAAAAAGATGAAGCATTTTAACATGAAAAAATATGAAGATAAAATGGAACATACACTTTTTAAAATTATCAACTCACTATCTTTATGATCTATATATATTTTTTATTTTGTCACAGACTTATAATTGAGAAATATACATAATTACACACCTATAGATATATATACTTTTATTTTGCCACAGACTTGTAATTGAGAAACATATACACTTAATTTCAATATTGGTATCCTTTTAATCATTCTTAAGAGACAATGCAAGGGTTTTCTCAAAAGTACTCAACCTTGTCCTACAGTAATTATCAGATCAGGGTGATAATTTCTCATTATAATTCTATAAATTAAATGTGTAAAAAATCAACAAAGTTAAAGAATCTATGTATATGATTTTTGAAAGAAAACATTTACAATTTCATTTCACCCACTTGAGAAGACTTTTTCAGGAATACTATTCTTTATTACACCAGTAATTTCATGATATTTCAAATTCCCGCATAATAGAGAAGATCACTTGAGCTTCTTTTTTAATATCTTAATTTTGTTTATCAGAGATTATTTAAAAATATTGATATTTTCCCATGAGATTGATATTTGGATATTTGATATTATACACTTGTAATTTCATATGTGGTATTTTTTGAGAAATGAGGTGGATGAATTTCAAGCTTGTGTGGCTGTCTATAGGTCTCTATTTATAGAATCAAAGGGGTCATTACTTACCTTGTCCCACACATTGCAGAGCTAAAGTAAGTATGCACTTCCTTTGAAGTGTCAGCTCTTGGGTATTCTTTTTTTTTAATGCACAGAGAAAAATGAGAAATGAATATACCATCAATAATATCTTTGTAGAATATATACTTAAATCACATTTTTATAATGTCTCCTATAACAAGTAACTGCTTTTGCTTATTTGGGAAAGATGTAATCTAAGCATGAAAAATTGTTTAATGTTATTAAAAAGAATTTTCATTCTATTCTCAATGTGTGAATCTATCCTTCATCCCAGTTTGAAGTTACTCTGAATAATTTCAGGCCATTGTTTTGGTACTTATGCTATATTAGTTTGAAAATGTTGTTGTGATACAGATATTGCTATCCATTTTATAAAAAAAATTGGGAATCAGAGAAGTACCTTGTTCTAAAACAATAGGCAGTAAGTAAGTGGCAGATAAAAATCAAAGTTTGTTTGGGTATCTAATGGCCATAATTTCCCAAGTATGGTTATACGGATTCAATGAGAAAATAAGATGAAGATTAACAAATGCATTCTCATGGATTTTCTTGCATGGAATTCATTTTTCTGTTAATTCTTGCATATTCTAGACTACTGGCTTCTGAACCTGGGGGGAAAAAAAACAAATGCTTATTCTTTTCATTACTTGTGTAGTAATTGCTTATAGTTCTCACATATTAATTTTAATGTGTTTATTTTTATTTCTGTCCACACAGGTAAATGAACGCCCAAGCATATGCACAATGAGTACTTGGAGAATCAGTTTGAAGAAGGCAGTATACTTTAATGAATACAAAGATAGGATTTACATTTTAAAGTATCTTTGCTATTCCACTTATTATCATTGTGAATTGGCAGACTATCTAACCTTTTTAAATGTCAGTTTCACATCTTTAAAATGCAGACAATTATAACAAACCTATTCCAAGAAATATAAATAATACATGTATACATGTTAACCACTTTTGTTCAATAATCAATAAGTGTAAACTATTATTAAAATTGTTTATATATGTACACACATACGTACATATATACGCCTCTCTATATATATCTATAAACACATATATATACAAATTTATACATGATAGATGATAGGTAAGAAGATAGACCAAAATATCTCCACTTTCAAATGATTTAGTGAAAATGAAATACATGTTTTAAAAAGAAGAAAGCAACTGACAAAGACTGGTAAGAATTACACTTCTTCCATTTTGCATGTCTTTATGTAGGAACATAGTAAGTTTTGCAGTGTCAATGAAATTACATATTTTGGGAACAGAGTTTTGATGAAATATTTTTTCTAATTACCTAATCACATTTAGCAAATTGCAAAAAAGACTCTCAACTTGATTAGGAAAAAACACTAAAAGAACTTTTAAAAATATAACATTAGAATTATCAATCAGTAGGCTGTAGACTGCTGCATTGTAAATTATATTTAACAACAAGATTCAACTTGCCAATCTAAAGAGGATCTTCCTCTAGAAATCTTCAATAGAAGATATGTATTGCTTTTTCATAGGAAGCTGTTTTTTTTTTTTGTCTCTAAAATTTGACAGATTACTGAATTATACCAATGGAGAGGTATGGGATGGTAAAAGTGCTGTTCAGAAGAAACTTTGAAATTTCAGTTTAATTATTCTTCAATACCACATTTCTTTTCTCTAGTTTCATATTTAATAGTCAACTATATATAAAGTAATATATATAAACTATATATATATAAAAGTACATGTTATATATATAACACTGAGTACATGTTATGTTCCAAGATTCATGAATATTATATTCAAATGAATAGTAGAATAGAGGAATAAAAATGTGTGATGATACCATTAGAACAATTCCTAAATCACAGGAACAATTACTAAACTTAATACAGAGCTTGAAATATTTTGGCTTACTCTTGAAGTCAGCCTAGAAATTTTTAAGAAGATTCAAATAGAAAACAGAAAAAACAGCAAAAGTAAAGACACTGTGGCAGGAAATACATGGTAGGTTTATTGAATGGCAATAGTTTTTGGAATGGTTAGATCAGAGGTAGAGGTAAATTTACTATGAAACAATGAGTTTATGATTCAGACTCTTTCCAAGACTCTAATAGGGACCACAATGTGTTCATACCATCCTATTGTTTTAGATACATGTAATTAAAAAAAATTAATTGTTAAAAACAATTACGAATATGATAGTTTGACTATACTCAGGAGGAACATTGTCTTTTGCCACTATGACACTTTCTCCCATGCTGGTGACATTGGGGGGGTCATTGCTATTTTTATTGCCTGGCTAATGGTAAGGCAAATGAAAGAACATGTCATTTGGCTTGGTGGGGCATATTTAGGTGATTTACAGTTACTTCCATATATAATTAAGTTATTTCTAGTCATCTTTGTGTAGGAATGGTTTCTAAAAGCCTTTGCTGCCCACAGTACAGGCTCACCTAAGTTGTAATATGTACAAAAGTCAGGTATGTTCTCTGGATTTTGTGATGTTTCTGGATTTTGTATGATCTTTGAAAATAAAATTAATATTCTGTACTGTGTTTTGCGTTCTAAGTAAATATTCATTTCCATACTTACTTAAAATTGTATATATTTTTTCAAAGTGCCCCCACCTCCACCCAAACTATGTAAGTTTTGGGCCCCATAAAATAAGGATTATTCTCTAGTCATAGGCTTCATAGAGGATGAGATAGGAAGGAACATGGAAATGAGGTTAGAAAACTGGTTAGGAAAAATTTCCAAAAATGCTGTGACATTGACAGGTGCCCACTGTCTATTTCTGCACAGTCCACAAAAACACATGTTGCTTATACAGACCAACACTTGTACTCAATTTGATGATGGGAAACACTATGTTTGAACCCCAATTTTTATCCCCACCAAATCCATTATTCTCACTAGTGGGCCTGTATTACAAAAAGTACTCTGCTTATTATTGTTGTTGTTGTTGTTGTTATATTGTATTTCATTAATACAAACGTATGGACATTTGTTTTCTCACTTGTTATCTAAATGCCTACATAATATATTTTGCCTCTTGGACAATGAAGCACAAAATATTTACAATCTGACTTTTTACAGAAGAAGTGTGCTGATTGCTGCTATAAGCAATGGTGAGTCATTATGGTTCTTTTAAACAAAGTAGTGATGTTATTAGCTCTGAATTTGAGAAAGAAAGTTCAGATATGAGGGGGTAAATGTATTAAAGTAAGGAAAGATTACAGGCAGATATATCAAGGGTCCAGGGCAATAGTCTAGTCTTTGCTTATAAAAAGTAGGTCTAAAAAAGGAAAGTGATAGGGAAAATTGAAATAAGAGGAAATTTCAATTGGATTAACACTATATAAAAGAAAAAATAACCAGCACATAGTACATGCTAAATTTATATTAGTACTATCCTTTCTCTGGCCTCCTACAGTTATATTAAATATGTGTTTTAGAAAAAATTACCATAGATACAAAAATACAGCACAATTCAAAATCCATACTATTTAATAGAGAACAATTTTAATCCTGCCCCAAATATTTCCTTCTAAACTACTGGGGAAGACATGTCTTTTTGATGCTTGATATGTGAGCAGGTATTAATTTTTGAAAAATATTTAGAGGAAGGTAATTCCCAACCATTCTTTCTGTATAGTTTCCTGATCCAGTCCCTCACGGCTAGCAAACTTCGGTCTCAATAAAAAGCTGGTTTGCAGTACAGGCGGAAAGATAGAGGAAAAAATGGTGTGGTGGTTTGGAGCTGCATATGTCCCCCATAAAACATGTTCTTAAATTTAATCCATTCCTGTGGGTATGACACATTTTAAGTAGGACAATTTCATGAGGATACTTCAGTTAAGGTGTGACCTATGTCATTCAGGTTGGATCTTGATACTTTTGCTATAGTCCTATATAAGGGAATGAAATTCAGAAAAATAGAGAGAAAGCCAAAGAAATAAGAAGTTGAAAGCAATGAAATCCGGAAGAGAAGGGAGAGACCGACAGATACTGCCATGTGCTTCACCACGTGGCCAAGGAACCAAGGGTCACTGGTAACCAGTCTTTGCGAAGAGAGCATCGCTTTACTGGTGTCTTGATTTGGACATTTTCTCAGCCTCAAAACTGTAAGCTATTAAATTGCCATTGCTTAGGCCAACCCATTTCACAGTATTTGATTGGAGAAGCTTAGGAAACTAAAATAAGAGGGATAAGTGAGAGAGCCGGCCAAAGCACAAAAAATCTAAATAAAGTTAATGCAGATTGGAAGCTAGTTTGTGACCCAGAGTGAATACCCTATTCTGAAAATACTATTTTTCACCTGATTTAAAGAGTGTTCTAATGGATGTAAAGAAAGCAACTTGGAGAAGGTGCTCCTTATTTTCTATTCTTAACATATATGATGCCTTTACTTTCAACCCAGTGCATAGATAGATAGATAGATAGATATCAAGGTTTTTATTGATTCAACACAATTATTGACTGTTAACTCAATGCCAGCCATTTTTCTTTGTTCTGGAACACTGTTTTGTCTCATAGGCTGAGCACAGACAAGTAGGAGAGTCGTGTAAGTTAACAGGCAAACAACCCCTGAGATAAGTGCAATGCAATTAAAGGAGTAAGTAGAGAAATGAGACTATGCTGGACAGTTATTTACTTGAACCATGAGTTGAAGGATAAGGTTTCCCAGATGATGTGAGTTCTAACTGAGTCTTGAAGACAAGTTGATGTTATTCAGGTGGAAGATGGAGATAAGTGCATTCCAGGCTAGGGAGAGTAGGTTGTGCACTGAGTTAGAGCTTATTAAGGTTGAAATGTAGACTGTAAAGGAGATGGGGTATACTAAAGAACAGTCTAGAGAGAGATGCAGAGAATACAACACTTCTACAAAAAATATAAGAGCTGTTTATATAGTAGAGATAGTTACAGCTCAATTTAAAGACTGCGATATTTTCTATTCCCCACATCCTGTGATTTTTTTCATGATATGAATAAAATGATGGAAATTTGACAGATTATGTACATGAAATGTTTGTGTGTTATGATAAATATATAGATTTTCCAAAAATATTTTGTATTTGATGATTAGAAGTAATGCATAATACTATTAGAAGGGATGCATAATGGAGCGCCCATATTTAAAAGCAATTTAAGGCTGAATCAATCTATTAGTAGAAATGCTGTTAAATTGTGCAGATTTTGAAGCTGAATTAATAATTTTCACCCCCCTAGACAAGTTGTTCTTTTAAACTGGAAGTGAGTAATTTACTAAATACACAAAGTATATCCATAACAAATAGGCTTAGAATAAATATCTTAGATAATTTTGTGCCTATATAAAGGTAGCAGCCGCAACTACCAAATCTATTATTAAATAAACTAATGCTGGGTTTAATTACCATTTAGTGTTATCCATTTCATTAAATTTTTACACTAATGCAATTTATACAATTTTAAATAACTGTGGTGTGCATGCATGCATTAATCTATGTGAGAGAGAGAAACTGGGAGAGAGAGAGAGAGAGAGAAAGAGAGAGGAGAAAGAGACAGAAGAGAGAAAGAAAGAGGGAGAGAGAGAGTGGAGAGGGAGAGAGAGAGAGAGAGAGAGACAGAGAGACAGAGAGACAGAGAGACAGAGAGACAGAGAGAGGGAGATTGGTTTATCCATTTGTTTAAAGAATAAGGAAGCATTTCAATGTGGCGCCTCAGGATCTTTCGGAAGCCAGCTTCAAAGGAGTGTTTAATATATTTCTGACATGCACTTTCATGTTGCAAGAGCACTTAAGTACAATTTACTGTTATTCTTGCTTTCTTCTTGGCAAATTACTTTAGCTGTTTTACTTCATTCTTCCTTGAACTTGATGCCTGCCCTGTTGTGGATATACTTTTCTTTGACTCAATACCTGAGGTAGTTCAAATTAATAGCAACATAAGAAAATTTACTCTTTTCCTCAAATATTTTCATTTGCACTTTTAAATAAATATTCTCTCAAATTATCAAAATCAGTCCAACCTGGTCAATACCTGGCTAAACCATTTCTATGGGAACTTACCCCCAAGTGGCCACTTGCCCAGAGTTCCTACAAGATTTAGCTTATATTAGATAATATTAGATAGTTAATATTTAAAAAATCAGAGTAATTTTGTATTATGAAGGCCATCATGGTTAAATAAATTTTGTAATGGAAATATCATTTTAGTAACTATTCTCTCTAAATTTGGTGACTGATTGCATTGCTGTTATGTGATTTTGTTTAAATGGAGTATCAGTAAGGTAGGGTCTAGGTTGTCAGGTTCTGTGACCTCAATTGTCACCTCTTTCAGAAATGCAGTGAGTGGGGTGTCTGGTGGGAGCTTTATTTCCTTTGTTTCTGGCTAACATATAAACTGAAAAAAAAATTTCATTGAAAAGAAAAATTTGTAAAATTAAATCCTCAGCACAGATTTTCTGCCCTCTTTCTAGGTATTTATCAACTTCAGAAAACAGACATATAAACATATTTTTCAAGTAAAATGTGATAAATGTCATAATATTGGAAGCATAGACATGCTAAATGAAAGCTCAGAGAATGGGATATCTCCCTAGTGCTGGCATTGCAAGGAAATTGGGGTTGTCTCTAGGGGTGAAGAACTTTTATCAGATAAAGATTTAGGGAAGAAGCATCTCAGGCTTATAGAATAAGTGAACTGTTGTGACTCATATGAGTCTAAATTTGGGAAGATGTAGTCATTTTGCATGTCTAACTATACAAGAGTGCATAGGGGGCGGAGATCAGAGAAAGGTTGGAGAAAAGGTTAGAGAGCAATTTAAATTCTAAGTCACCCAGACTCTTTTTTGGAATATTGTGGTGTGCCATTGAAGGCTTTTAAAAAGAGGAGTTGCACAATGGTATCTGCTTTAGACAAAGTTCACTCTTGTGACAATGAAGTCTATACACTGAAGGAGAGTCAGAGAGTATGCATTTTTTAGAAAGACCAGTTTTTGTAGTTCCTATATTCTGTTTTTGTAGTTCCTGGAGATAAAGTGACAGTGAGAAATGAAAAAGATAACCAGAGTCATAACTGGTCTTTTAATCAATGCCTGAGGTATTTTCACTTCTTTAATTCAAACTGCCAGATACCTGACTAATAGTTTCTAAGTAGAACTTGCATTTTGCCATAGCCATGTACAACAGCATTCAGTGATGTTCAATTACTTATCAAGTTAAATCTTTGCCTTCACAACAAGATTTATATTCCACATTTTATTTATTTTTACTTTTTGCATTTTTTTTCTGTACACAATATACAATCTGGCCAAGCCAGATTTATTTCTGTACTCTAAACATGTGCTCACATTAACTTTGGCATATTATTTAACCTCAGTTTCCCCATGTTTAAACGAGGATAATATAAGGTTATTCTGAAGATTAAAATCGGGCAGTCACTTGGTTAACATAGAGTCCCACTTCAGAAACATACAATAAGTGTTAGCAATGCCCATTAGATATTCTTTCAAATTATCAAAATCAGTCTAACTGATTTTGATTACTAGACTTTATTATTATTCCACATTTCTATGCTTTTTCTCATATGCTGCTTTGTAGTAAAAATTCGGTGTTCCCATCTCTATCTGTCAAAATAAGATCTTTCCTTCAAGGCAGGATCAACCCTCAGCTGTACCTGCTCTCCTATTCCAGTGAAACTGTTGCATTGTGTTTTGCATGTTGAATTCCTTATTGCATCCTGCTTTGTATTTAATTATGCTTTTATTTATTCCCATCCATTTGACTATCTTTCTTGATGGAAGAGGTTATATCCTGCTTATAATAAAAGGTAGTATGCTATAGTCATAGACACATTCATTTAATCTTGAAGCCCATGAGAGGGATTAGAATGCCATTCAATTACAATGTAAGATTACTAATCTAATAAAATCTGGAATAGGTTGTTCATGAGGTCTTCATTGAAGTTTAAATGATTCTATCTATTTTTCAGGTGTCTATGGCAGGACTAATAAGTGCTCTTTTTTGAACTAAATTGAATTTCCTACATGCTAAGTAAGACATGTAGAGCAAGACAGGGTACGAGGAATGAGTAGATGTCTACTGTTCTAGTTTGCTAGCTGCCGGAATGCAACACACCAGAGACGGATTGACTTTTAATAAAAGGGGATTTATTCTGTTGGTTCTTCAGAGGAAAGGCAGCTAACTTTCCACTGAGGTTCTTTCTTACATGGAAGGCACAGGATGGTCTCTGCTGGTCTCTCCAGGCCCCTGGGTTCCAACAGCTTTCCCCGGGGTAACTTCTTTCTGTATCTCCAAAGGCCTGGGCTGAGCTGCAAGTGCTGAGATGAGGAATGCCAAGCTGCTTAGGCTGTGCTACATTGCCTTCTCTCATTTAAGCACCAGCCAATTAAGTCAAACATCACTCATTGCAGCAGACACGCCTCCTAGCTGACTGCAGATGTAATTAGCAAAAAATGAGGTTCATGTACCATTGGCTTATGTCTGCAGCAACAAGACTAGGTGTGCTCACCTGGCCAAGTTGACAACTGAATCTAACTAACACATCTACTAATCATTCATTCTGATTATATTTATTTTCTGGTAAATTTTGAATAAGCACCCCATCCTTTTGGGCAGGGACATGAAACTTCTGATCCTGTAGTTAGGGTTGGTGGGGATGACCAAGAAGCCCATGGAGTACATAAGCAAAGCAGTAGTGAATATTGGGACATGGAATGGTTGATGGCGAAAATACCTGATGTAGAAAAGGAGCCTTATTAGGTTGGAAATTCAGAAGTCAGGGTTAGTGGGGCATGTTTTTCATCAACTTGACTCATTATAAAAGAAAAAGCATTTGCTAGTGAAGTTTATAAAACACCTGAGGCGAAGCATCTCATGGATGAAAAGATGAAAATTCAAGGTACTAATTACTCCAATACTAAACTAGGTGAGACAAAGTCTCTTTGAAGTAGACTCTAGTCAGGGTCCAGTCACCCAACATGGTTCAGAAAGTGGTAACTGCTTTTATTAAATGTGTGGGTTTCTTTCCTTATGCCAAGAGAATATTACTGTATTTGGCATGGTTATAATGGTATATATTAGAGAGAGGGACTCCTTATGTTTGATGTGGAAGTTGACCTGATACCTTTATTACTTTGTTTCTTCAGAAGCTAGAACTCCCATAAAAGGATTTTTTAAAAACTAGATCTCAGAAGTGGCTAAATAAATATTTTGAGATGCGCTTACCAGTTGGACAGTGTTTCAAACCATTGAATTTCAAGAATATGACCTAAGAAAACAATTAGCTTTGTATGCATGTGGATAAGACCATATTGTTTCCTAAAAATAAATTAATAATAATTAGTAATTTTTAAATATATTCCACTTTTGTAGTTCCTAAGCTGCTCTAGCAAATACTATGAAATAGGTTGGGTAAACAATAGGGTTTTATTTGCTTGTAGTTTGAGGCTGGCAATAAGTACAAATCAGGACATCATCAGGGTGATGCTTTATGCTAGAAGAATGTCACTTTCTGGGGCTGGCTGTTGTCATCATTGGTCTTTAGCTTGTCACATTGCCAGGTACATGACAGTGTCACTGGTCTCTCCCTTTTCTTTCAGCTTCTGTTGAATTTCACCTCCGGGGGCCTCTGTGACTGTTTCTCTGTCTGTCTGAATTTCAGATTGCTTATAAAGGACTTCAGTGATAGGATTAACACCTATCTGCATTGAGGTGGGCCACACCTTAATGGAAGTAGCCTCATCAAAATGTCCTACTTACAGTGGGTTCACGCCACAGGAATGGATTAGGGTGAAGAACATTTTATTCTTGGGTACATAATAGCTTCAAACAACCACATCCACCTTGTGTCTAATATCATTTTGCTTAGGTAGATTTCCAGTTCCTTAAAGCATATTGTAACCAGTATTATAGTAAATTGGCTAAGTGAAAATTACTAATTGCCAACTGACTGTTTTTTAGGAATTGAATGCTCATGTTTAAAACCTGAAGAAAAGAAATGATTATTTAATTAATTCAAGTTCACCAATACCTTCTTAATGAAGATACTTCATTGACTAATCAATAGCGTTTCATGACTTTACTATTGACAGACACATTTCAGAGGATTAAAGTGGAGCTTACTGGAGAAGCAACAGTTTGATCACTTGGACCATGCTTAAGATACAAATGCTGGGTTTTCAGATATCTTAATAAATAATTTAAAATGTATCCATCACAGCTATTACTTTTTGACATTTTCTTTTGATTTGCCTTCTGAAAGGCTCTATTTTATTCCTTGCCAGCTAATTCAGCATTTACCTGAATTAAGTGTCTCTCCAGAAAACTCCAACATGAAAAGAATCAACTGACCTTGCAGAAATATAATTGATAGTGTAGCAGAGATAACAAAAAGCAGGCAACTTGTGAAATAGCATAGAATCTTGCTTTGAAGAAAATGACATCGTCATAAAACAATAGAGTAAATAATTTAATATGAGCTTATCATATTTTAAGAAAAATGCATTTGTATGAAAATAGAGTCTATTATTTGTTTATTGCTCTCCTTAACACATACAACAGTTTCCTGATTTGTGGTAGGGACTCAAAAGTCTTTCCCAATAAAATGGAATATCAATCACAAGGACTGTTTTAACTCTGAATGTAACAATGACAAGAAATTGGAGACAATATGCTTGTAGTTTTTGTTTAAATAAAGTTCATTAAATAGAAATAAATTCAGAGACTTCTGTTGACAGTTTTCCCTCATAAAAATATTGAATTTATATGAAGAGATTACTATTGTTAACAAACAAAAGAGTGGAAAGTTTCTTCCTGTTATTTAGTAAATCAATCAGATATTATTCTTTCTCACAGAACATTTTTTCATAGTGGTTAGCATCTAATGGACAATAAGTACAAATTCATATGACCTTTTATCAGAATATGTAACATAAAAAGTTTTAAAAAGGCCCAGTGGAAAATAACTAAGGTACTAGCCTTTCAAATTTCATTTAGGGTAACATATTAAACTATGATTAACAAGAATAAATAAATATTTTATTTCCAGAGAAAGAAACAAAAAGACCAAGAGGATTCTAATAAACAGTTTAAAACATAAACAATTTTGGATGTAAATATTTAGTTTTAGACAAGATAAATAAATAATAAACAAATGATTATATTTGATGAAGCCTCTAAATGCAAACAATTTTTCATGGTACACGTAATTAATAAATTTAACATTTAAGTTACAGACCAAAAGATTGCCAGTCAGCCAGAAGATACTAAGCAAGGAGGAAGCAAGCCTTTCAGCCTCGGTAACTGGAGCCAATAAATTCCTATTGTTTACCCATGCTGGCAGTTAGGAAACTTAAACATGGCACAGGGAAAAAAAAAGAGAGTAACATTCTTGATACTGGAGGAGAGGCTAAAAGATAGAAAGACCTATAGATTTTTGTTTGTTTTTTCCTTTTTTTAGCAAAGATGTGGGTTTACAGAAAAATCATGAATAAAATACAAGATTCCCATAGACCACTCTACTATTAACACTTTACATTAGTGTGGAACATTTGTTACAATTGATGATAGCACATTTTTATAATTGTATTATTAACTATAATCCATGGTATAATTCAGAGTTCACAGTTTATGTAGTATATTTCCATGGATTATTCTTAAATTTTATTCTGTTACCATATACCCAATATAACATTTCCCCTTTAAATAACATTTAGATATACATTTAAGTTCTGTTAATTAATTTCACAATGCTGTGCTACCATTGCCATCATTCATTACCAAAACATTCGCACCATTACAAATAGGATCTATGTACATTTTAAGCTTTGATTTAACATTCCTATCCCCACTCAATCCCCTTCTGACCAATGTTCTAGATGCTGACTTTATAAGTTTGCTTATTCTAATTATTATTTCAAATCAGTGAAATTATACAATATTCGTCTTATTGTGTCTGGCTTATTTCATTCAATGTGATGTCTTCAAGGTGTATCCATGTTGTCACATGCATTGGATCCTCATTCCTTTTTTATGGCTGAATAATATTTCATTATATCGTATACCAAGTTTGTTTATCCATCTATCAGATGATGGACACTTGGGTTGCTACCATCTTTTGGCAATTGTGAATGGTACCGCTATGAACATCAAAGTGCAACTATCTCTTTGAGTACTGCTTTCAGTTCTTTTGGGTGGTTATCTAGTAATGGAATTTCCAGGTCATATGATAGTTCTATATTTAGTTTTCTGAGGAACTGCTCAATTGTTTTCCATAGAGGCTGCACTGTTGCGTAAAAAGAATCCTGAAAATTCTCCAATGTTTTCTTCTAGGAGTTTGATAGTCCTGGCTCTTATATTTAGGTCCTTGACCCATTTTGAGTTAATTTTGTGAAAATTATGAGGTAGGAGTACCCTTTTTGTCACAAACAGAGATCCAGTTTGAAATCTATTCCATTGGTCTATATATCTGTCTTGTGCCAGTACCATGCTGCTTTGACAATTGTGATTTTGTAATATGTTTTAAGATGAGGAAGTGTGAGGCTTCCAATTTCATTCTTCATTTTCAAGATGGCTTTAGTGATTCAGGGCTCTTTACCCTTCCATATAAACATTATGATTGGCTTTTCCATTTCTGCAAAGAACGTTTTGGAATTTTGATTAGGATTGTATTGAATCTATAAATTACTTTGCATAGGATTTATATCTTAATGATAGTTAGTCTTCTAATCCATGAACACAGAATATCCTTCCATTTATATAGCTCTTTTGTAAAATGTCTTTTAGCATTGTTTTGTAGTTTTCTCTGTACAAGTGCTTTACATCTTTGGTTAGATTTATTCCTAGATATTTGATTATTTTAGTTGTTGTTGCATGGAATTCTTTTCTTGATTTCTTCTTCTGATTTTTCATTGCTTGTGCGTATAAACACCACTGAATCTTTTTTTGGGGGGTGGGGTGTATGATCTGGGGATCGAACCTGGCTCTCCCACATGGAAGGTGAGCATTCTACCACTGAACTACCCATGCACCCAACACTACTGAATTTTGAATGTTGATTTTCTACCTTGTCACTTTGCTGAATTCATTAATTAGCTCTAGGAGCTTTGTTGGGGATTTTCCAGGATTTTCTGTATGTAGGTTCATATCATCTGAAAATAGGCAAAAAATTTATTTTACCCCTTTCAATTTGGGTTGCTTTTATTTCTTTTTCTTGCCTAATTGCTCTGGCAAGAACTTCCAGTACAATGTTGAATAATAGTGGTGACAGTGGGTGTCCTTGTCTTGTTCTAATCTCAGAGGGAAAGCTTTCAGTCTTCCACCATTAAGTAGGATGTAGGTTTGGGCTTTTCACATATACTCTTTAACATGTTGAGGAAGTTTCCTACTTTTCCTAGTATTCTAAGTGTTTTTTTTTTTTAATAAGGGGTACTGTGTTTTGTCAAATGTCTTTTCTGAATCCATTGAGATGATCATGTGTTTTTTTTTTCTTCTTCATATTGATGTGGTCTATTATATTAGTTTTCTTATGTTGAAACAACTTAGTGTACCAGGGATCAATTCCACTTCATCATGGTGTATAACTCTTCTAATATGCTGCTGGGTTTGGTCTGCTAGTACTTTGCTGAGGATTTTGTTCATCTATATCTAAGAGACATTGTTTTATGGTTTTCTTGTGGTATCTTTATGTGACTTTGATATGAGGGTGATGTTGGCTTTGTAGAAGGAATTTCAGAATGTTCCCTCCTCTTTCTTCTTTTGAAGATCTTGAGTAGAACTGTTGTTAAATCTTCTTGGAATGTTTGGTAGAATTCCCCTATGAAGCCATCTGGTCCTTCTTTGATTTTCTTTGGTGAAGGTTTGTTGATTACTGATTCAATCTTTTTACTAAAAATTGATTTATTGAGATTTTCTATTTTTTCTTGAGTCAATGTAGGTAGTTTGCATGTTTCTAAGTATTTGTTCATTTCATCTAGCTTACCTAATTTATTGGTGCACTGTTGTTCATAGTATACCCCTATCCTCCTTTTTATTTCAGGTTTTATTTGTTTATGTCACCTTGTATTGACATTTCCTTTCAGTTTGAAAGACTCCTTTTAGGATTGCTTGTTTGACAGGTCTAGTGGTGATGAACTCCCTCAACTTTTCTTTACATGGGAATGTCTTAATCTTTCCTTCACTTTTGAAAGAAGTCTTCCCAGATATTAAATATTTGATTGGAAGTTTTCTTTCATCACTTTAAGTATTTAAACCCACTGACTACTTGCTGTCATGGTTTCTGATGAGAAAATGGCATTTTACACTCTCCCTTTGATGGGCCATCATTTCCTATTTTATTATTTGTCTTGTTCCCCTTTGTTGCACACTGTACATTGAAATATTTAAAAATGTTAATTCTGGGATTTCATTCCCTGAAATGTCTGCTGTTGGTTTTGTAACCAGCTGGAGATAAATTAGAGATTTCCTTGCACTTCAACTGTCATATCAGGGAGGTTTGCCCAATGGAAATGCAGTGTATGGGTTTTCCCCTGATGTTCTCTGCCTGCTCTTGTCCTGGACTTTTGCTTGTTAGTTGTTTGGGAGTTCCACTGCGTACAGCAGTTTAGTTGTCTCCTCTATTTCCCAGGAGACAGACATCCCTCTCCCAAGTATTTCAAGCCAGTAAGCCTTTGTCCCAAAGTGTCCACCTCTGCTGTTTCTTTCAGGCTTTTAATCTTTTTTCCTATGTCCTTCTTTAAAATTTTAATGAAATTTTATTGAGATATAGTCACATACCATATAATCACTCAAAGTATACAATTAGTGGTCCACAGTATCATCAGCTAGTTATATGTTTATCACCACAATCAATTTTGAACCTTTACATTACTCCATAAAAATACATGTAAGAATTAAAAAAATGAAAAAAAACACCGAAAATATCCCATATCCTCTATCTTTTCTTCGATTATTTATTTATTTTTTCTTTATTTTTGTATTGTTTACCATTATTGGGTAAAGGGAGTGTCAGTTACAATGTTTTCATAATCACATGGTCACAGTGTAAAAACTATATAGTTACACAGTCATCTTTGAGAATCAAGGGTACTGAAATTTATTTCAACAGTTTCAGGTATTTCCTTCTTTCTACTATAATTCATTAAAGAATGAAAAAGGATATTTATGTAATGCATGGGAATAACCTCCAGAATGCCCTCTCAACTCTATTTGAAACCTCTCAGTTACTGAAACATCATTTGCTTCATTTCTCTTCCCCATTTTGGTCAATAGGGCTTTCTTAATCCCATGATGTTGGGTCCAGGCTCATGCTCAGGAGTTATATCCCACATTGCCTGAGAGATTTACACACATGGGAGTCATGTTCCCATAGGAGGGAAGGCAATTGAGGTTACCTGCCAAGTTAGCTTCAAGAGAGAGGTCACATATGAGCAACAAAAGAGGTTGTCTGGGGGTGACTCTTGGGTATACTTCTGCATAGGCTTAACCTCTCCTTTTCAGGAATAAGTTTAGTAAGGACACATCCCAAGATCAAGAGTTCTACCTATTAAATTGGTAGTTCCCAATGATTGTGAGAACATCTGGAATGCCTCAGTGAGGAAGTTTAATATTTCCACAAATTTTCCCAGTCCCTCAAGAGGGCTTTGCAAATACATTTTTATTTTCTGCCCAATTTACTCTAAGATGTATAGGGGCATCACACTATACTGTACAACCAAGAAAAGTTCACTCCTTATTCAAGTTTCCATGCATTTATGGTGTTTGAATAAACTGATCATACAAGTTATATTGGATAGTATGCTACTGAAAATATAAATTTTGGACTAAATAAACATCTCTTCCTTTGTTCTCACACTGAAGCTGAAGTTTTAAAACACATTCAGGAGTTTTGGGAAGATGGCCAAATAGGGTAGATCTAGTTCAGCCCTGCTCCAAGGAAAAGTTAGAGAAGGGATGGGAGGGCAACTAAGATGGCAATTCAAGAGTGCAACCGACTCAGAAGAGCCTTCTGCATCACATAGGGCAGCCCTGGTTCCAAAAGCTGAGGAACTGAGAAGAAGAAAACTGGAGCCTAATGTGGAAGCACGGAGCCCACAGGAGTGCATGGACAGGGAGATGGGGACTAGGAAGTAAACTCAGCCATGTTCCTTGAATGTGTTGCTCTCATCAGCACAGCCCCGTGACCCATCATTCACTGTATACCCCATTCACTTGAACCCCATCACCTGCCCCACTCCCTATGCTCCAAGCATCCCTGCCCCACCAAACCCTAGCATACAAACCCACCCCACAGCCCCACCCCACATGCAGCCCTCCTGAGCGCTATCTCCTCTCCTTGTTCCCTGCAAGCTGTTGCCAGCTCATAAGGCTGTGGGTGCAAACCTCCATACTCATACTACACCTGCCCCCCCACCTTCAGAGACAAAGAAGGATGCTATATATTAATTAAAGGGACAATTCACCAATAAATATATATGTTCCCAATCAAGGAGCTCCAAAGTGCATGGGACAGACATTGTCAAAACTGAAGGGAGCAAAAGATGTTTCAACATTAATAGTAGAAAATATCTATACACCACTCTCCTCTATAAATAGAACAACCAGGCAACAAGGAAACAGAGATGTTAAACAATTTGATAAATGAATTATACCTAACAGATATATATATATATAGGTCATTGTACCTCAAAATACCAAGATACACATTTTTCTCTAGTGCTCATGGAACATTCTCAAGGATAAATCTATGCTGGGACACAAAACAGATCTTTATGAATTTAAAAACACTGAATTTATTCAAAGCACTTTCTCTCTTCACGATGGAATGAAGCTGGATCTCAGTAAACACCAAAGAATGAGAACATTCACAAATAACACACTCTTCAACCAGTGGGTCAAAGAAAAAATTGCTAGAGAAATCAGTAGCTATCTGGAGATTAATTAAAATGAGAATACAACTTATCAGGACTTATGAGATGTGACAAAGGCTGTACTGAGAGGGAAATTTATTGCCCTAAATGCCTATATTAAAAAACAAGAAATAGCAAAAATCGAGGACTTAACTGCTCACCTGAAGGAAATTGAGAAAGAATAGCAAACTAACCCCAAGTAAATCAAGGAAGAAAAATAACAAAGAATAAAGCTGAGTTAAATGAATGGGAGAATAAAAGAATGATAGAAAGGATCAATAAGACCAAATGTTGGTTCTTTGAGAAAATCAATAAAATGGTGGGCCTTTAGCATGACTGACAAAGAAAAAATGGGAGAAGTTGCAAATAAACAAAATCAGAAATGAGGAGTGCATTACCATTGACCCTGAAGGAATAAAAGACATCATAAAAGGATACTATCACAACTATGTTTCAACAAACTAGACAACTTAGATGAAATGGACAAACTCCTGAAAAGACACAAACAAGCCACACTATTTCAGGAAGAAATAGAAGATCTCAACAAACCAATCACAAGTAAAGAGATTCAATCAATCATCAAAAATTTTCCTACAAAGAAAAACCCAGGGC
>PVIY010019078.1:0-46441 GCA_004026745.1 Myrmecophaga tridactyla
ATCAAAATCTGTTCTGGTTTGCTAACTGCTGGAATGCAACACACCAGAGACGGATTGGCTTTTAATAAAAGGGGATTTATTTTGTTAGTTCTTCAGAGGAAAGGCAGCTAACTTTCCACTGAGGTTTTTTCTTACGTGGGAAGGCACAGGATGGTCTCTGCTGGCCTTCTCTCCAGGCCTTTGGGTTCCAACAACTTTCCCCGGGGTGACTTCTTTCTGCATCTCCAAAGGCCTGGGCTGAGCTGCGAGTGCTGAGATGAGGAATGCTGAGCTGCTGGAATATCATATGTAAATATTACCATTGTACCTGTTGTTCCACCAATTGGTTTTCTTAAGAATACCAAGTGGAGGGTTGGGGGAAGGGTTATGGGAGGTTTGGGTTTTCTTTTTTCTTTGAGTAATGTAAAAGTTCTAAAAATGGTCATGATGATGAATGTACAATTATGTGATGATACTGTGAACCACTAATCATATACTTTGGATGGAATGTGTGGTGTGCAAGTATATCTCAATAAAGTTACATTAAAAATGTATACTCTCTGGAGATGTTTCCTAATATTAGAGACAATGACTATACCATATGTTATTTAACAATTTCCTCATTTTAGGCTGTCATGTTTTATTGCTATGTGTTGGCTAAAATGTAAATGATTCTATGAAGATCCTTATACTTGGAGTTTTGAACAGTGGAGATTGTTTTCTGGGCCATTCTAAAAGTGGAATTGATGGCTCAGAGAGTGTCCTAGCTGTATCTTACTATGTAACAAATTACTCAAATCCTGAGCACCTTAAAGCTGCAAGCTTCTATTATCACATAGTTTCTGATTTTCAGTAGCCATGAAGCAGCTTAGCTGGGTGACCCTGGCTCATTGACTCTCAAGAATTGTAGTCATGCTGTTGCCTGGGCTTGCATTGAACCCAAGGGTTGATTTCAGATCTTCAGTGTTCTTCTAAGGTTACTTTCATGGTAAATATAAACCTCCTTATTAAGACTTTCTGAAATATGACTAAAAATTATTACATTACAGCTTAGGAAATAGAATTCTCATGGTATAAGAGACTGCAAAATTCTGGAGTCATCTTACTTCTGTTACCAACTCTCTTCCTAGTTAATTCCAGGAAAAGTTCAATTATTTGGGTTTCAATTTTGTACTCATACAAATTTCTATTCTCTTAAAATTATTGGAGGCTCTATTTTAGTAGATTTTTAGACTCAAAACTTCTCCATTGCACCATTTACTAAAACGAAAATTATAAAAGCACCCTGCATAATGTTTAGTTTAGTGTTTTCTGTGTCTATGACATTATGAGTTCTGTGAAGGCAGAGACTTTATCTCACACTGTCGCTGTCATGTGACTGCTTATTCTTCTGTTTAGACCTCTGCCAGGAGAAAATGAATAAATAACTGCACATTGTGAAAAAAAAAAAGATGGGATTTACAGCTATTGAACCAGTTTAGGGCATACCTTCTGCAGCAACTAAAGTTGTAGCCTGGGTAGTCTTAAGTCCACAGATCCGAAGATGAGGGTTAAATGTTGGGAAATATGAATGAAATAGGGCAGGTATGTTCAGAAGCCACCAAATGGCCTAATCAAAAAAAGTCAAGTAAAATAAATAGATGGAGATGAGAGTGTAAAGAGATAGAAAGGTGCTCACCAATAAAGTATAATTGCTCAAACTTCTAAGGACAGACTAAAATTGGTAATGCATGAGAATAATGGATCCAGCAATTCCATTCCTCCCTCTCAGTTAATATTAACAAGGAGATAAACCAAAGCATATTCGTGGCAGCATCTCTGGCAGAAAGGAAATATTGAAACAACATAAATGTCCAGCAATGGAGGAAGGAAAAAGATTAAAAGTTGAGCGCTCTTACAACAATAAATTTTCATCCTTGGAAGATCAGCCAGCATAGCTTAGTGCATTGTTTAGATGTACATATATCATATAAAATGAAAATACTAAGGACAAAAATACCAAATAAAATATTTCATCAAATTACAGGAGTCTGAAGAGGGCTTAGATCAATCATGATTAGGTTTGGTTGATTAGATTAGCGTGGGCGTATGATCTGGGTGAGTCATCAGGCAGTATAAAACCCACAGGCAAAGGTAACTCCTACCCAGTCCATCTGTTCTTCATTCATCCTGGAAGGCCCACTATCTCCAGTGGAGTTTGATAATCATCCACATACCAGGAGGACCCGGAGGGAGGACAACAGGTTAGTTCGCATTACTATTTTGGGTCTAGATTTATCTTTCATGAGAAAGGAGAGTAGGAGAAACTACACTGGGGTGGTTCTGAGTGTAGGGCAAAAGGTGAGTTAATTTTTCAATGGTGTATCTTAAGACAGAGTCTGAACTAATAAATATTTCAGAGATGGCCATTATTACACGAAGGCCACAATTTCCAGGAAATGATCACTGAGTACCCTTATTTGTGTGGGGTGGTGTCATGGTTAGGGACACGTGTCAACTTGGCCAAGTTGTGGTGCCTGTTTATCTGATTGGGCAAGCACTGGCCTGTCTGTTGCAATGAGGACATTTCATAGGATTAGGTCATGATCACGTCAACTGCATCCTCAGCTGATTCCATTTGTAATCAGCCAAAGGGGAGAGTCTTCTGCAATTAGTGATGCTAAATCTAATCATGGGAAGCCTTTTAAGGAGGACTCAGAGGAGACAGGTTCCATTCTTGCTTCGGCTGGTGAGCCTCTCCTGTGGAGTTCATCCAGACCCTCCATCGGAGTCGTCGGCTTCGCAGCCTGCCTTGTGGATTTTGCACTCTGCGTTCCTGTGGTCACGTGAGACACTTTTATAATTTTATATTTGCAAGTGTTCCCTGTTGATTCTGTTTCTCTAGAGAATCCTAACTAATACAGGTGGTGAATGAGCAGTCATGTAGAGCTGATGCCTCAGACTGAGGGCTTTTAACAAGTAAGGTATTTATTCATTGAGCATTTGGTATGAGCTGGTGAAAATGGAGGCCTTGATGATAAAAAAGGAAATGAAATAGACAGGGACTTCAGCTGTGAAGCTCCTAGTCAAATGATGGGTAAAGAAACTATGTACAGTTGGTGCTCAAAAAACAGTGTTCTTTCACTTTTAAATTTTGTTAACTTAAGTTTAGGATAGGAAAGCATAATTTATTGAAGGTCTTCCAAAAATGTTGGCTATAGGACTAAAGGTAGCATGCCTTGATTCTTTTTTCATTTGTTTGTTTCTATGGCAATGTTGTCTTTTCTTTTCCTAACATTGTTTATTACATTTACTCTTATCTTTTACAATCTGCGGCTAACGTATTCTAGTGATGTTCTCAAAGAAATGATACATTTTTCTAGTACATTATATTTATTTTTCCCTTTATATCCCATTTGCTTTTATTTCAACAGATCTCTCTATTGGTTGGACTATTATTTTTCTGTCTCAAATTTCATAAGATGAACACTTTCTATAAATTTAATTTCTTCTTTAACAATGTGGGTATTTAAACTAAGACTTTAACCATGACCCAGTTTTTGCTCCCTACTCAAAGTTTTGACATAAAGTGCTTTAACTTTCATTTACACAACAAATCATGATTTCCGTTTGAGTCTCATTTTGGACCCAGGTGTGTCAATGAAAGTATTTCATTGGTTTAGAAACCATTAATTTTGCAAAGGAGCTAAATATTTTAGTTATATATAATTTTGTTAAATTATGGCAAAGGGGAATATAGGCTATAAAATAGCCAGTTTACTAATATATTGAATTGTGTTTGAGATCAGTCACATGAGTTTTCCAAGTATTTTGTGATATGTTATATAGTATCTTTACTTAATGGATCTGCATTACATATATATATATATATAAATTATGTTATGTTTAGTGACCCAACACTTTTTACTTCCTCACCTTAAACCTCATTCAAATAACTACCATGTAACTAGTAGAAGAATGTGTACATGTAGAAGGAACTAAGGGGTCCTAAATTAGATGGTAGGCACAAAAGGGAGGTGATGGCAGGCTGAATCCTGCAATTGGGAGATTCCAGGGATATGGTGAGTTTAGCGGTCTCTTTTCTCTACCCTGCACAGGGCTACAGAACACCTGGGAGTGTGAAAACCCTGATGGATCCCAACACTCTTTCAATGGAAGAGGGGAAACAGTTCTTAAAGGAGGTTGGGATCCCACAAAGAGATGTAAGTAAGGGAGACTGGATTAAGTGAGACGTACACAAAATGAGGTGGGGTCCAAGTCTAGGGACACAGGTGAGGCAGTACTCCTCCCGCAACCAGGTGTGAGGAGTGTATGAGAACCTGTGAAAATGGGCTCTGAGCATTCAAACTCAACATGCACCAATCAGGGTAGACAGCCATATGCAACGGCTGTGACCCCTCAATTCCAAACTGGGGATTGATAGTATTCACTTTCAACCTTTGGTGCCACTCTGAGGTCATCAGCACATACACAGGATGTGGAGGAATGAAAAACATTGCACTCTGATTAGTATTACACTAAAGAATGCATGAATTCCATTTATGTTCTGTTATTGTTAGGCCTCCACCTGCGTGCAGAACTCTGATTGTACCTTGATTCTCTTTTCTATCAGATTGATTTGATGACAGAGAAATGGGTAGTTCTTGCCTCTGTGGAGGTTTTGCTACGATTTCCTCTGTTGCCAGGAGAGGATCCAACAGCCCGTTGCATCCCGGATGCAAAATGTCAGCCTTCAGTGGCTTTCCCTTACACAATTTCAAAAAAACTTGGAGACCGAGAACAGGGGTAAGACAAATATTATGGGGGAATGCAAGTTACATCTGGATGGACCCGCTATGAGGCATACTTGTAGGGCTGTAGATTTTTCCTTATACATATCTGGAGTCTTCTGTCTTGTGTGTCCCTTACCATAATATAGGATTTTACTTGTGAGTTCCTAGGTGTGAACTAGAACATATGTACTTACTTGCACAGTCATCCTCAAATTCACTGTGTGCTGCTCTGCATGTGTCTATGTGAAAATTTGCATGTGGTTATGCAGATGGTGTGAGAAATTTCACAGGTGATCATTAGCTTAACTGTCAAATTTGCTAAGCCTTGTCAGAGGATTTGGCAGGTTTCCTCAGCAAGAAATTATTCTGTGAAATGAGTGGGTTCTGGAGGTCTGTGAAAAAAATCAATATTCCTGGGTGCCTTGTGTATTGACTTTGATAAACACTGGAAGATGCTTTACAATTCAGAGAGCATGGCTAGACATAGACACAGAGTGAAGGCTTCAGGTGCATTGAAATTCTCTGGGAGGAACAGCACAAACAGCCTTGACCATCACAAAATCTGCAGAATCAAGCATTCAATGCTGAAAATCCAAACGCACCATTTATAAATCCAGTGGTCTTCTCAAAGGTAATATCATATACTGAGAGGAAGTAATGATGGTAGTGAATGACAAGTGACATAGAATGGGCCATCATTTCAAGAGAAGACAAAATAATTGTGGCTGTGACTTAGTGGCCAGTGGGCATCTCTCCATCTCCACTTGGGGAAGTAAAGGAGATTTTAGTAAAGTACGAGGGGCTTTACTTTTAGGAAAGCATGAAGGACTTTAAGGGCTGGGACTACATGAAATTTTTATTTCTGTTACTCAGGAAACCAAAAAATCAGTTCCCAAGGGAGTGTGACCAGAAGCCCAAGGACATGAGGCACATGGCTGATTATCACTACTCTCAACCCCACAGATCCACTAAAATCCAGAACCTACAGAAGCAGTGGAAGAAATCAGTGGGTCAGAGAGTGTCACCACCAGAGGAGAATACAAGGGTAAGGAGAGGCTTGGACTTCTAAGCAATCAGTGAGACTGCATAGACCTCAGAGAGTGGGATTATTGAAGGTGGAAAATTCTTTCTCCATAACTCATTTGTCCTTGCAGGCCAAGGCTGGTTTGGCTTCTGCTGTCATATCTGGCTGATTGGCCCATTCAAAGTGTCTGAGGAGTAACTACATTCTCAATTTCATGACATGCTCACCTTTGTTTGCCAAATTCTTAAATTTTCATTCATCATAATCACCCTTAGACACATGCAACTCCTTTGTTCTCATATTCCTTTGTAAAATGGGCTTTGGGCAGAACTATAATTCTTGAATTTCCTGGAAACTAATGGGGTATGCCTCTGTGTCCCCTCCCCAAAACTGATATCCAACTCTAAAAATCTGTACTCATCCACCTTTGGAACCTGCCTGTAGTTGGCAAGTGGCTCACAGACTGCCCTCCTTCTCCACCCTCAGGTGAAGTGCAAGAACTGTGGAGCCTTTGGGCACTTGGCAAGCAGTAGCAAGTGTCCCATGAAGTCCTGGCATGGGGCCCTCGCACCACAACTCTTCACCTCAAGTAAGAAAAAGGAAAACTTGGAACCAAGGAAATCCCAGGAATTCTTGACATCTGAGCCTTTTAACAAGACTCACAGAGGGAAGGTACAAGTGCAAAGGTGAGGAATCATCAGGATCAAGGACTGTCCTTGGGCATTGAAACCTGAGGATTGTGTCTCCACTTTAACTCTTTGTAGAGGTATCTCAAGTGAAACAGACAAAAACTTAGTACTTTCCAGGGATCCACACTGAGAGCTCATTCAAGTTCTCAGATCATTAGGGTACAAAGGACAAGGAATAATTGTTGTGTTTCACATGCCTGAACAGAAACAATAGAGCATGAGCATATACTAGAGAAACTGTGAGGCTGGAGGACTATCTGGGAAATGGGACTGGTTCTGAGATGAGAGACAGAAAAGCCTTGGCAAAGTTCACAGGGAGTTCATTCCAAAATAAGGCCTAGGGTGGGCCCAGGGATGTTTTTGGTTTCCAGTCTCTGATGTGGACAGGAAGGTCAGCTATATCCAGAGAGTTAACATGATTTACTTTGCAGGCAAGAAGAACAGCAGAGAAAAGACCTATACCAGAATTTTCCCAAGAGATACAGAGAGGGCGAACAGACTAACTGGAAGGGATCAATGAAATCTTGTGACTTTCTGAGAGTGAGTCTCACCCCTTATTCCTTTGCTGTATGTCTTCAAGTTCCCAAATTTGCTTCCCTAGCCTGCCCCTTTTGTGTAAGATGATGTTAAAATTCAGATTAACCTCCATATTCCTGTTTTATTTGCATGCATTTCCTTTTCCAGTTGTTACACAAAGTTGAATGTTTGTTTTTTGTCAAGTTTGTAAGTAAATGCTAGTGGAGTAATTTCTGTTCATGTATGAACATGTTTTATCAGATTCCTTCTACAATTCTGTATCATGGTGAACCATTTCTAAACTTTCGATAAATAGCCAAAATTGTCCTTATAAGTGACATTTGTAACTTACACTTCCATAGTATGTAGGGAAGGCTTGTTCATCCTGTTCTACCAACAGACATCATGATGAAATTTTAATTATTACGTCTTGAGCAATAAAACAATCAGATTGGTTTTAAAGTCCCTTTACCCACAAAACCACTCCTGATGTGGGAATCTCTGCATATTTTCAGGGAACATTTGCATGTCTTTTTCTGTGAATTTTACGTTCTCATATGAGTTCTTTCTACCATAGGCTGTCCTTTTTCCTGCTAAGTTAGAGGAAATCATAATGTATTTCCTATTTTCCCCTGATTTTTGACATTAGTCTGACAGTTTCCCTTTGTCCTAACTTTCTTATTGTTTTCACATGTTTTTTTTATCTTGTTACAGTTGAGTATGTCAATTTTCACTTTAAACAATTTGATAATCCTGAATCCTGAGGTGTCTAATGTGAGATTTCTTCCCTCACAGAACCCTACCAGGCCGCTAGCAGTCCAAACAACCCAGAAGAGAGCTGCAGTGGCTGCTGTTTTGACAGAACGACCACCTGTCAAGACACCTGACATAAGATCATTCAGCCCAACCCAATCTGTCATCAAAAGAACCTAACCTGAGCACCTTCCTCTCACCTCATGGATTAGCTAAACGATGTGTGGTGGGATTGGCTGGATCTCCTCATCCTGTTCTCAAGAACTTTTGCCAAAACTCTACCTTCATTGCCAAGTAGGTAGCCAGTAGGCTTGGTATTTTATCTGATAATGTCCCCCAGTCTGCCAAGAAATCACATGCCCAAGGCCATGTCTTCAACCTCCCAGCATGAGCCAAATGTTCTGATTTGGATCGAAAGCCCAGGCTGCAGCCTGCCACTCAAATATCACCCCAACTACAAGTTCAGCATACAAGCAGCAGGTCAGCATTCTTTTGAAGTCCCCATTCAGACATGCCAGCATCCTCCATTTAAATCAACATTCATCCCCTTCCTGACACCCAGCAGATTATTCACATATATCATATGGGCGTTCTCTAGACTGTCTAGCCTCCACCCAGTACACCTGGACATGGGGCCACTGAGGTACCCCAAGTGACCATGAAGACATCTGCCCAGATGCCAAACATTGATTTTCAGCCTCCATTCAGCAAACAATACCAGGCTCCTGTCCAGGCTTTCACTACACCCAAACACCACCATTTAGCCATGTTCCAGGTTAACCATACAAAATGACCTCCATGAGTTGGAAAAGATTGAGTATATCTCTAGGTTCAAAACAGCTGCTGTGCCCCTTCTTCCTGTGATGCTTATAGCTCCTGCTCAGTGCCTTAATATCTTAGAGACCTCTGAAGGCTACTCTCCCCATGTCTAGGATTGACATTTCCTCATGACAGAGAAGACTAAGCCACCAGCTTCACATGACTTGGAGATGACTTAAGGACTGAAACATGGAAAGATGCACAGAGCAGACAGTGTCTGGTGAATCAGTGCTTTTCCATGTGTGGTGTGTAGTCCAATGGTGGGATGCCAAGCAATATTGGTGGATGAATGGACAGATATTGCTTATTTAAATTTTGTAAATATAAGCAATAATTAAAATGGTAAATATAAGCTGATGAAGCAGTCGTGTTATGTTGTTTGTAAATTAGATAATTTTATGTCAGTACACTCTATGAAGTTCATCAGTATTGGTTGGCAAATGAGTGAAATTTGCATAACTGTGTGTTAACGACCCATTTATAGGTGTGTAGATGGCCTGCATATTTTAAGCAGTGTGCTTTTTTGATTCAGAGGGAGAATTTTAGTGGAAATCTTAATATGGAATATTCTCAAGGTCTTATATATTCTGTTATTAAAATCATAAAATTGCATTGGGCTAATTTTTTCTATGTTAATAAGATTATCTGAAATATGACATGTTTTACAGGAGTGTAGGTATTTTCTTCTCACTTGGTGCAATTAAAAAAATTTTTTTTGGAAATTTTAATTCACCAAAATCCATTTACCTGAGAGTAAAGAGGACTTTGGTATATACAGTGTGCTACATGAATCTACAGTTTGTAAGAAATGCAGACTCTTAGGTATGAGCCAGCCCCACTGAATCTGCAACTAACCTTTAATTCGAGGTGTTTCACATGCATATGAAAGTGTGATAACCATGAAATATGGATTTTTCTTAATGTGTCTGCACATCAGAGTGTATGGAGAAGTGTTACCAGCTCAAGTGAGTTCTCTCAGCACTCACACAGTATGGCAAAAGCTCTTCAATTTTTTCTCATTAGATCAGGCACTCACAGGAACAAGCAGCAAGCAAGTACAAAGTATGGGAGCATTCAAGTTCCTTTTGTATTAGTCCCTAATGCAAAGGAGACCTCCCACCCCCCTTCACCATTGGCTGGCTACTTAGGAGTTACAACCTAGCAAGATAATAGGTGGGTTTTCTACACCTTATTATCATAATTATTCATTCACTTTTTAACCAATCACAGATTAGGGTAGGTTGAATCTTTCATTTGCGTAGCCAACTGCCCTTATATACAGGGAACCAATCAAGTAAGCTTCATACTTGATTGAATCCTTCATTTGCATACCTGACTGCTTAATATAGAGGGAATCAATCAAGTAAGCTTCATACTAAGTACGTATCATATTATAGTAAACTTAATCCTTCATTAGCATAAACTGATACAGTTTCCGGGAAATGTGGGCCAGATTAGGAGGTCGAGACTTAAGTTACTTCCTTGTTTGAGTGGAAGGAGTCCACTATCCCTTATAAGAGTCACCTGGTGAGCTATAAAGATACTATCTGCATCCCTACCCCCAATAGTAATTGTTTCACATGTAAATATGTTTTTAGAAGTCAATTCAAACAGCCCAAGCCCTAGTGTAAATAATTTATTTTAAATATTATTCAACAAACTGCCTGTTTTAATTTCTTAGAAAAGATAGACCCGCTAAAAGTTCCCCCAATTCCTCAGAGAACTGCGGGTGGAATCGGCGGTGCTATAAGCTCTCTTCCCACGAGGCCCATTGTCCTCAGCGAAGGTGACCCAGGTGGGTCCCTCGTGGCCAAGACGGGTCTCCTAGAGAAGGGAGGTTCCACCCCACAGCGCTCTGACTTTGGGAGGGGTCTCCTGGTTTGTAGATTCCAAGTCTTCCAGTGTCCTAATGGGACTATCAAGCCCGTGATGCTCGGGAAAGGAAGCCAGAGACGGGCTCCCTGACCAAAGCCCGGGATCCCAGGGCCGACCACAGCCGCTCATGCCTTCGTACACCACCGCGGCCACACACTGCCAGAACCAGCTTCTTACAGAGAACTCACTTCCCACGGCGCATGCGCCGCAAGCTCTTCCCTGCACTCTGGTCTTTTGACCAATTCGGGCCACTGGATCACGAGTTTCCAATTGTCTGCACCGAGCTCGTTCCTGATGGTACTTGTGCTAGCCATAACTAAACATTCCCATAAGAAAACTGGAGACTCAGTTTTCTTCACAGGAGCATTCTAGCAATAATACGGATTACCAGGCTGCTTCAGAAAATAGAAATTTACTGACATCTTAACTGAGCCCAGAATTACCCTGATAAAACTAGGCAAAAACATTACAAGAAAGGAAAAAAGAATATTATTCCTCGTAAACGTGAGTGCAAACATGCACAAAATGTTTTTACCAAGTGATGTGCAACATTTTATTCAAAAGAAAAATAAAAGTGAGAGTAATTTAGAAATATGGGATAAGTTTAACATTTGAAAATAATATAATATACCATACTAATTCCATTCAGTGGAATATTAAATCACTACCCCCTACATTTAGCAAGAGTTGTGGAGTCCATTGAGGGCAGGGTGGAAATGAAACAGGATTGAGGAGAGGGCTGCCCTCGACCTCAAACATGCAATAAAAGCAATTTTATATGGATGAAGTAGTAACACTTGAAAACATTAAAGTTTATTTAATTATAATTATTACTCATTAAATTAAGCAAAAGGCAAACGACTGGAGTCAACAGCCAAGTACTTTCATTTTATTTCATAGAGCATTATACATTTACATATTGTATATATAGTGTATATTTTGATAAAGAAATTCTATTAATAGGTGAAAATGCATATAGGAAATTGGAAGAAATATGTAAAACAACATACATCAATATGTACAACTTTTATTATTTATATTTTATTAAATAATATTATTAAATATAAATGGGGTATTTTTTCATTAAATGGCTTCTGATATACCACCAGAGTGGCCATGGGGCTTTTCTGGAGAGGTGATGCTCTTCTCCCGTGGACAAGGATTGATGCTTCTCAATGCACAATCTCCTGTGTCCCCTCTTGCTGAAATCCTTGGCACCCTTCAACTCACAGCTTTTGTCAGAATCTGATCCCTTCCCTTACTTCTTTCCCAATTTCATTCTGCACTCGGCAGCAGGAGAGTCCATTGAGAGGAAAATGTGTAGTTGACAGACTATCCTGATCAGGGCAGAAGGATCCCACATACCAGGATCTCTCTGGAGTCTTCTCATGAACACAATCTATCACATCCTTTGAGCTCTAGTGCCCAGCAGGAGGAGAGAATATACTCTAGCCACAGTCTCCCAATCTCCCTGGATCTTGGAGTCTCCAAACCGTTCTCAGCCTCTCAGCACCTTGCTCTTTGCCTATTAACTGGGTGAGTAACCTGCTTGTCAACATATTTCCTTTGGTATTAAAACCGAGATCCTAATTGTTATATCACAGCAGATGTTCCTGGAACTGATTTTGTCTCTCTGGATTTCACCGCATCTAATATGGGCTCTGGTTCTTTTGGTAAATGGTGAGTTGGATGATCATAGTTTCCCTTAGGTCCTTAAGTATATTTAAGACAGTTGATTTAAAGTATGAGCTCCCCCTACTTAAAATTAGGCCTAAGAGTCACCCCTAGAGAACCTCTTATGTTGCTCAAATGTGGCCTCTCTCTCTCAGCCAACACAACAAGCAATCTCACTGTCCTCCCCCTCTCTATATAGGATATGACTCCCAGGGGTGTAAACCTTCCCGGCAACATGGGACAGAAATACTAGAATGATGCTGGGACTCAGCATCAAGGGATTGAGAAAACCTTCTCGACCAGAAGGGGGAAGAGAGAAATGAGACAAAATAAAGTGTCAGTGGCTGAGGGATTTCAAACAGAGTTGAGAGGTTATCCTGGAGGTTATTCTTATGCATTAAATAGATATCACCTTTTTAGTTAGGGTATATTGGAGAGGTTGGAGGGAAGTGCCTGAAAATGTAGAGCTGTGTTCCAGTAGCCATGTTTCTTGAAGATGATTGTATAATGATATAGCTTTCGCAGTGTGACTGTGTGCTTGTGAAAACCTTGTGTCTGATGCTCCTTTTATCTATGGTATGGACAGATGAGTAAAATATATGGATTAAAAATAAATAAATAATAAGGGGAACAAATGTTAAAATAAATTTAGTAGATTGAAATACTAGTGATCAATGAAAGGGAGTGGTAAGGGGTACAGAAAAAATATGGGAAACAAAGGCTAAAATATATTGGGTAGATGGAAATATTAGCAGTCAATGAGAGGGAGGGGTAAGGGATATGGTATGTATGAGTTTTTTTCTTTTTTCTTTTTATTTCTTTTTCTGAATTGATGCAAATGTCCTAAGAAATGATCATGGTGATGAATATACAACTATTTGATGATATTGCAAATTATTGATTATATACCGAGAATGGAATGATCATATGGTAAGAATGTTCGTATTTATATGTTGTTATGTTTAAAAGAAATAAAAAGGAAAAAAATTAAGTATGAGCTTCCATAGGGACAATTTCTGACAATTTATTATTTGTTTAGTGATTTTTCTCAAATATTTTTCAAAGTCTTTATTTCTTTTATGGAGGCTGTGTGGTTTGAAACTATTTGTACTCTAGAAAAGCCATGATCTTTAATGCTCATTCAATATTGCAGGGCATAAACCATCTTGATTAGATGGTCTCTATAGAGTTGTGGCATGCCCAGTTGTGGGTGTGCCCTTTTGGTTAGATGGAACTGTGACTCTACCCATTTAAAGTGGGTCTTGATTAGAGTACTGGAGTCCTTTAAAAGGGGAAACATTTTGGAGAAACCTCAGATGCAGACTCTTTTTTTTTTTTTTGACTTTTTAAAGAAATATTTTTATTGAGAAATCTTCACACCTGCTAGCTGCCAGAATGCAATATGCCTGAAATGGAATGGCTTTTAAAAAGGGGAATTTAATAAGTTGCTAGTTTACATTTCTATGACCAAGAAAATGCCCCAATTAAAACAAGTCTATAGAAATGTCCAATCTAAGGCATCCAGGGAAAGATACCTTGGTTCAAGAAGGCTGATGACGTTCAACATTTCTCTCTCAGCTGGAAGGGCACATGGCAAACATGGCGGTGTCTGCTGGCTTTCTTGTGGCTCTACAAAAGGGAACTCTCCAAAATGTTTCCTCTTTTAAAGGATTTCAGTAAGCAACTCCACCTTCAATGGGTGGAGACACACCTCGACGGAGATCATCCAATCAGAAGTTACCATCCACAATTGTGTAGGTAACATCTCCGTGGAAACAATCAAAATGCTTCCATCCAGCAAAATTGAATGAGGATTAAAGAACATGGCTTTTCTGGGGTCCACCAGAGATTCAAACCAGCCATGTGCCTTTCACTTGAGAGAGAAACCCTGAACTTCATTGGCCTTCTTGAACCAAGATATCTTTCCCTGGATGCCTTAGATTGGACATTTCTATAGACTTGCTTTAATTGGGACATTTTCTTGGCCTATAAACTGTGAACTTGCAACTTATTAAATTCCCTTTTTAAAAAGCCATCCCATTTCTGATGTATTACATTCTGGCAGCTAGCAAACTAGAACAACTTGTAACATAATAAATGCCCTACTTAAAAGCCATTCCATTTCTGGTATATTGCATATCAGCAGCTTTAACAAACAATTACAGATTTTGGTACTAGAAGTGGGAAACAGAATCTTAAAAATGGTCTTTTACCATTGGTTTTCTACTCTGATTAGACTCAAAGCACTAATGACTGTGTTTCCAATAATCAGCATGATGTTGACCATCCATGTCATGAGTTGGCAATACAGATACTCAAAATATCACCATTTGATTCTGATATTTGCATGCTTATATGAGGCAAGGCTCTGGGTGATGGTGTTTTTGACACCTTAAAGTTTTGTGGAGTTAAGAGGTATAATGATGTTGGTTGCTTGTTCTTAGATTTGCAAGATACAGTTATGAGGGAAAGGGATGAGCTGAAGGGCAAAAATTTTCAACTTAAACACCAAATGAAAATGAAAGATGTAAAAGTTTGTATGTGTACCCTGAAAGAAAATCTTATTTTCTGTGGTCACAGACTTGAGATCTCTAAAAACCAGACCCAGAGTCCTGGGTTGGAGATTTAGAATGTAAACTAAATTCTCAATCTTTCAGGATGTCTGCTGCTAAAGTACAGGCTTTTATGGGAAAACAATGGGATCTTGAAACTTGGGATGGGTACATTTGGGTTGATAATAATAGCAGTGGGAAGATGGAAAATATGGATTCTGAGTTTTTCCAGACAAACCTGTAATGGTCTGTCCTGAGGAAAGCTTTCAGAACACCAGTCTGCCTTGGGGAAACAAATTCCTAACCTCCAGTCTACTCTGAGGAATGTGCCATCCAACCTCCACCTAAAGAGATTAACCCTTAAGTGCAGGCTAAACCTGTAACCACCTCCCCTGGGGAACCATCCTCTTGTCTCCGTCTGGAGAGATTAATCCTGTCTCACCAGATGAAACTGCAATGAAATGCCCTGAGGTAATTGGCTTGAATGTCACTTCTAATACTTTTGACAACCCAGCCGAACTACTCCTTTTTCCTCAAGACATTTAACAAGACTAACGTTCCATCAGGTTCACAAAGGTGAGGTACAAAGTATGAGGAAGTACACTATATTCTAAAAGAACTTCATGAGTTTTCCAATTTATATAGACATAAATCAGGGAAATATGCGTGGGAATGGATATTAAGGGTTTGGGATAATAGTGGAAGGATATAAAGATGGATCAAGCTGAATTTATTAATACTGGCCCACTAAGCAGAGATTTTGCATTCAGAGTTTTAGCTCAAAGAATTAGAAAGGGCTTTAATCACTTCTTTGGGTGGTTGGCTGAAACATGGATCAAAACACAGACAATGTTACCTGAGGTTGAAATGGAAGAACTGCATTGATATAATGTAGATGAGGAGAGCCAAACAAAGGCTTAGAGAGATTGAAATTTTAGAGTGGATTTATCATGGAAGACCTCATACACCCCAGAAATGTCAAGAGGACAAAACTTTTATCAGAACTTTGAGGAATAAATTTGTGGGTATAGCTACAACATCCCTGAAGATCTTTGCAGTCACCTTTCTGTGTAGGTCAGATATTAAACTATGGGAACTGCTGTCATTGAGCTGGAATCCTCAAACACAATGGGAATGATTGGATATTGAATTGGCAAAAGCCACGTGGAAACAATTAATTCCCCACAGAGAAGGTGGGTATAGACAAGGTGGCCACCATATGGGATAGTGGACTCAAAGTAGCAGTCAAAATAATCTGACCTCAGAGACTTATGGCATGGGGTACCTAGGAATAAAATAGATGGGCTGTCTACAAAATTCTTGTTTGACTTGTAGAAGCAGACGAGTTCAAGTTCAAATGAGCAGAAGTCTAATTTGATTTACCAAAACAGAGGGTCATATCTTGTTGATCAGTTAGTCTTGAGACAGTATACAGGCCCAGAGCCCTTTGAGTGAATGAAGGGCTGATACCCTTGGGGAAGGACCCTGTTACTCTTCCCAAAATTTACACTGTTAACCTTCCTGGTGGCCTTCTCCAAAGAGACTTTTGGCCTTTTACCTGGGTGACTGTATTGGGGAAAAGGATATGATCAGATATTTTGGGCATTATTAGACACTGGCTCAGAATTGACACTAATTCCAGGACAGACAAAATGTCACTCTGGCCCACCAGTCAGAGTACAGGCTTATGGAGGTCAGGAGATAGATGGAGTTTTATCTCACATCCATTGCACAGTGGGTTTAGTGGGTTCATGAACCCATTCTGTCGTTATTTCCACAGTTCTGAAATGCATTAATTGGAATTGGCATATTCAGCAAATGGCGGAATTCCCACGTTGGTTTCCTGACCTGTGGAGTGAAGGTGATTATGGTGGGGAGACCAAGTAGAAGCCACAAGAACTACCCCTACTTAGCAAAATAGTACATCAGAAACAATATGGGATTCCTGGAAAGGTTGCCAAGATTAGTGCCACCCATAAGAATTTGAAGGATCCAGAAGTGGTGATTCCCACCATATACCCATTCAACTGTCTTGTTTGGCATTTGTCATGATCAGGTTCATGTGTCAACTTGGGGAGGTGGTGGTACCTGTTTGTCTGGTTGGGCAAGTGCTGGCCTTTCTTTTGCTATGAGGACATTTCATAGAATTAAATCATGACCACTTCAGCTCCATCCACAGATGATTCCATTTGTAATCAGCCAAGGGGAGTGTTTTTAATGAGTGATGCTAAATTTAATCACTGGAAGCCTTTCATGGAGAATTCCAAAGAAACAGGTTCTCTTCCTGCTTCAGCCGGCGAGCCTCTCCTGTGGAGTTCATTCAGACCCTCCATCAGAATCATCAGTTTCACAGCTTGCCCCACAGATTTTGGATTCTATATTCCCATGGTTACTTTGAGACACTTTTATAAATTTTATATTTGTAGTGTTTCCTGTTGATTCTGTTTCTCTAGAGAACCCTAACTAATACAACTTGGTACCAGGAATGGTTCTTAAGAAACAGAATCTTAAAAATGGGTTTTTATGAATGGTTTTCTAAACTGACTGGATTCAAAAGCACTAAGGACTCTGATTTCCATAATCAGGATGACATTGCCAATCCATGGAGTAAGTTGGCAAAAGAGATAGTCAAAATATCACCACAATGCTTTGCTTATACGAAGCCAGGCTCTGGGGTGTGGGGGGCTAGGAGCAATTAATCAGGCCCAAGCAGGAGCAATCAATCAGGCCCAAGCAGGGAAAGTCCCCACACCACTGGGGCAGAATGTCCCCAAGAGTTAAACAATAACCGATGTTAAGAAACTATGGGAATGGGATATGTTTTGGTAATGGCTAACGGCATTCTTCTGCTTCTATGATCCACTTGCTTGCTAGCAACTGCAAAAAAAAGCACAGCATGATTTTAGCCTTTATAAGCACACCTTGAAAACCTCTGGGGGCTGCTCTCTGAATCCTCTTTCTTGGAGGGTTCTAAGGCAGTCACTGGCTGGCTAATAAAAACTCCAAATTAGCTTGCAGTTTTAAGTTGTGTGGTCTCTCTTTCGGTGCGCCCCACAACATGGGGGGATAATGTTTTTGACACCTTTATGGAGTTTTGTGGAAATAGGAAGTATAGAGAAGTTGGCTGGTTGTTGTTAGATACACTGTTTACATTAATGAATGAAAGGGATGGGCTTAAGTCTTCAAATGAGATGCTTAAGTGCCATCTGACAGATGCAGACATTTCTGTGAGTATGCTGAAGGAAAACCTTATTTCCTGTAGCTGTAGACTTGAGATCTCTGAAAATCAGACTCAGAATCTTATTGTTAGAGTAGCAACTTTACAACATAAACTGAAATCTCAATCTTGCATGGTGTCTGCTGTTAAAGTGAGGGCATTAATTGGAAAGAGGGGGATCCTGAAAATGGATGGTGACATATGGATTGAAAATGATATTTGTGGAGAGGTTGAAACCCTAGGTCATGCTGAGTCTTCTCTAGATAACCCTGCAATAGTCTGCCCTGAGGACATAGCCACTCCACCTCCAGTTGGCCTTGAGGAGTAGGCCACCCAACCTCCACCTGAAGGGATTAGCCCTAGAGTGAATAATCCTGTTTCACCAGATGAAACTGCAAGTGAATGCCCTGAAGCAAATGGCTTGGAAGAGAATTTTAATTCTTTTCATGATTTGGTAGTTAGGTTCAGGTGTCAACTTGGGTAGGTGAAGGTGCCTAGTTTTATCCCTGTGGACATGAGCCAATGGCATGTGAACATTATCTATTGCTGATTACATCTGCAGTCGGTGAGGAGGCATGCCTGCTGCAATGAATGTTGATTTAATTGGCTGGTGCTTAAATAAGAAAGCTAAATGTAGCACAGCAAAAGCAGCTCAGCATACCTCATCTTGGCACTTGCAGCTCAGCCCAGGCCTTTGGAGATCCAGAAAGGAATCAGCCTGGGGAAAGTTGTTGGAACCCAGAGGCCTGGAGAGAAGTCCAGCAGAGATCACCCTGTGCCTTCCCACATAAGAAAGAACCTCGGTTGAAAGTTAGCTGCCTTTCCTCTGAAGAACTATATGTTAACTAAATAAATCCCCTTTTATTGACAGCCAATCCAACTCTGGTGAGTTGCATTCCAGCAGCTAACAAACTAGAACAATGACCCAGCCTCACCATCCCTCATTTCTTCCAGACCTATAACTAGACTAAAATTCCAACAGGCCCCTAAAGGTGAGGTGCAAAGTATTACACATGAGAAGGTACATCATACTCCAAAAGAACTGTGTGAGTTTTCCAATTTATATATACAGAAATCAGGGGAATATGTGTGGCAATGGATTTTAAGGGTGTGGGGTAATGGTGGGAGGAATATAAGGCTGGATCAGGCTGAATTTATTGATATGGGCCCACTAAGCAGAGATTCTGCATTTAATGTTATAGCTTGAGGGGTTAGAAAAGGCATTAACAGTTGGTTTGAATGGTCGGCTGAAACATGGATGAAAAGGTGGCTGACATTACCTGAGGTTGAAATGCCAGAACTGCCCTGATATAATGTAGATGAAAGGATCCAGAAGCTTAGAGGGATTGGAGTGTTAGAGTGGATTTATCATGCAAAGCCTGCTCTTACACCCCAGGAATGTCCAGAGGATGCACCTTTTACCAGAACAGTGAGAAATTAATTTGTCAGACTAGTGCCATCATCCCTGAAGAGCTCTGTAGTTACACTTCTCTGTAGGTCAGATATTACTGTAGGAACTGCTGTCACTGAGCTGGAATCCTTAAACACAATGGGGATGACCGGATCCTGAGTTGGCAGAAGCCAGGTGGCAGCACTTAATTGCCAAAGACAGGGTAGATGTGGCTGTTATAATAGATAGCAAACTCAAGGCAGGAGTCAAAATTTTATGACCCACAGATATTTGTGGCATTGGCTAGCAAATCATGGGTTACCTAGAAATGCAATAGAAGGGCAGTCTATTAAATTCTTGTTTGAGCTGTATAAACAAAAGAGTTATAGGTCAAGTGAGCAGAAGTCTAACCTGAATTACAAAAACAAAGAGTCACAGCCCCTTAATCAATTTCCAGATTTGAGACAGTTTACAGACCCTTGAATGAAGGGGAGGCCAGGTCTCTTTGAGGGAGAACCCTGTTACACTGCCACAAATTTATACTGTTAATCTTCCTCCAAGCCTTCCCCAAGGAGACCAATGGCCTTTTACCAGGGTAACTGTGCATTGGGTAAGAGGAAATGCTCAGATATTTCAGGGATTATTAGACACTGGTTCAGAAGTGACATTAATTCCAGGGCACCTAAAATATCACTCTGGTCCACCAGTCAGAGTGGGGGCTTATGGAGGCCAGGTGATGAATGGAATTTGCTCAGGCCCATCTCACAGTGGGTCCAGTGGGCCCCTGGACCCATTCTGTAGTTATTTCCCCAGTTCCAGAATGCATAATTGGAATACACGTACTGAGCAACTAGCAGAATTCCAACATCGGCTCTCTAACTCATGGAATGAGGGCTATTATAGTGGAAATGGCCAAGTGGAAACTACTAGAACTGCCCCTACCTAGCAAAATAGCCAATCAGAAGCAATACAGGATTCCTGGAGGGTTAAAGAGATTAAGGACTTGAAGGATGCAGCGTTGATGATTCCCACCACATCCCCATTCAACTCTCCTATTTGGCCTGTGCAGAAAACAAATGGGTCTTGGAGGATGCAGTGGATTATCATAAGCTCAACCAGGTGGTAACTCCAATGGCAGCTGATCCAGATGTGGTTTCATTGCTTGAGCAAATCAATACATCTCCTGGTACCTGGTATGCTATTGATCTGGCAGATGCTTTTTCCTCAATAGCTGTTAGTAAGGACCACCAGAAACAGTTTGCTTTCAGCTGGCAAGGTCAGCAATGTACTTTCACTGTCCTACCTCAGGGGTATATAAACTCTCCAGCAGAACTTGCCCACAGGGACCTTGATTATTTCTCCATCCCACAAGCCATCACACTGGTCCATTTATTGATGATATCATGTTGATTGGACCTAGTGAGCAAGAAGTGGCAATTGGTCTCCTTTTGAGAAGCAGCTTTCTGGCCTGTTCCTGGGCCTTAGTAGAGACTGAATGCTTAACCTTGGGCCACCAAGTTACCATGAGACCTGAGTTGCCTATCATAAGATGGTTGTTGTTTGACCCACCAAGCCATAAAGTTGTGTGTGCACAGCAGCACTCTATCTTAAAATGGAAATGGTATGTATGAAACAGAGCCAGAGCACAAGTAAGTTACTTGAAGAAGTGGCCCAAATGCCAATGGTCTCCACTCCTGCCATATTACCTTCTCTTTCCCAGACCAGAACTATGGCCTCTTGGGGACTTCCTTACAGTGAATTGACTGAGGAAGAGAAAGCTCAAACCTGGTTTACAGATGGTTCAGCACAACATACAGGTACCAACCGAAAGTGGACAGCTGTAGTACTACAACCCCTTTCTGGGGTGTCCTTGAAGGACAATGGTGAGGGGAAATCCTCCCAGTCAGCAAAACCTTGAGCAGTGCACCTGGTTGTTCATTTTGCTTGGAAGGAGAACTGGCCAGAGGTGTGTTTGTATACTGACACATGGGCTGTTACTAATGGTTTGGATGGATGGTCAGGGACTTGGGAAGACCGTAATTGGAAAATTGGTGACAAAGAGGTCTGGGGAAGAGGTATGTGGATAGACCTTTCTGAGTTGGCTAAAAACATGAACATATTTGTGTCCCATGTGAATGCACACCAGAGGGTGACTTCAGCAGAGGAAGGTTTTAATAATCAAGTGGATAAGATGACCCGATCTGTGGATACCAGTCAGCCTCTTTCCCCAGCAACCCCTGCCATTGTCAAATGGGCTCATGAACAAAGCGAACATGGTGGTAGGGATGGAGGTTATGCATGGGCTCAGCAACATGGACTTTCACTCACCAAGGCTTACCTGGCTACAGCCACTGCTGAGTGCCCAATCTACCAGCAGCAGAGACCCACACTCAGCCCCTGATATGGCATCATTCCCCAAAGTGTCCAGCCAGCTACATGGTGACAGGTTGATTACACTGGACCACTCCCTTCATGGAAGGGGCAGTGATTTGTCCTAACTGGAATAGATACATACTCTGGGTATGGGTTTGCTTTCCCTGCATGCAGTGTTTCTGCCAAAACTACCATCTGTGTGCTTGCAGAATTCCTTATCTATCATCACAGTATTCCACACAGCATTGCTTCTGATCAGGGAACACATTTCACAGCAAATGAAGCACAGGAATGGGCACATGCTCATGGAATCCTCTGGTCTTACCATGTTCCCCATCATCTAGAAGCAGCTGGATTGATAGAATGGTAGAATGGCCCTTTGAAAACTCAATTACAGTGCCAACTACGTGGCAATATCTTGAAGGGCTGGAGTAATGTTCTCCAGGAAGCTGTATATGCTCTGAATCAGCGTCCACTGTGTAATGCTGTTTCTCCCATAGCCAGGATCCATGGGTCCAGGAACCAAGGGATGGAAATTGGAGTGGCACCACTCACTATTACCCCTAGTGATCCACTAGGAAAATTTTTGCTTCCTGTCCCTGTGACCCTGTGCTCTGCTGGTCTACAGGCTTTAGTTCCAAAAGGGGGAGTGCTTCCACCAGAAGAAACAACAATGATTCCATTGAAGTGTAATCTAAGACTGCCACCTGGTCATTTGGGCTACTCATGCCCTTGGATCAACAAGCCAAGAAGGGGATTACATTATAGTCTGGGGTTATTGACCCTGACTATCAGGGGAAATAGGACTGCAACTACACAGTGGAGGTAAAGAAGAGTTTTTCTGGAGTATGGGAGATCCCCTAGGGTGTCTTTTAGTACTACCATGCCCTGTGATTAAAATCAATGGAAAACTGCAACAACCCAGTCCAGGCAGGACTACCAATGGCTCAAAAACTTCAGGAATGAAGATTTGGTTCACCCCACCAGGCAAAGAACCACGGCCAGCTGAAGTGCTTGCTGAAGGTAAAGGGAACATGGAATGGGTAATGGAAGTAGGTAGTGATAAATATGAACTACAACTATGTGATCAGTTACAGAAGTGAGGACTGTTTTGTTCCTATTATATAATTTAAGTTGTAATATATTAAGTTTAAGAATGAATATTTCCCAAGGTCTTGCACCCTATTCTGGGGAGATTTAACGTGTTTCCGGTTATATGCAGAGCAGTTGAGTATTGTTAGGTGAAAGAAAAAATGTGTCTTTTGTTGTTTTTTATTTAGAAATTAGGTATGGTTTAAGGTGATATGTATAGCTGCCAAGTTGACAAGGGGTGGATGGTCATGGTCAGGTTCATTTGTCAACTTTGCCAGGTGATGGTACCTGTTTGTCTGGTTGGGCAAGTGCTGGCCTGTCTGTTGTGATGAGGACATTTCATAGTATTAAATCATGATCACGTCGGCTACATCCACAGATGATTCCATTTGTAATCAGCCAAGGGGATTGTCTTCTGCAATGAGTGGTGCTCAATCTAATCACTGGAAGCCTTTTAAGGAGGTTCAAACAAGACAGGCTCTCTTCCTGTTTTGGCCAGTGAGCCTCTCCTGTGGAGTTCATCCAGACCCTCCATTGGAATCATTAGCTTCACAGCCTGCTATGGATTTTGGACTCTATATTCCCACAGTTACTTTAGAAACTTTTATAAATTTTATATTTACGAGTATTTCCCATTGACTCTGTTTCTCTAGAGAACCCTCACTAATACATGGAGGTAATTACACATTAATTTGGATGAATGGCTGTTGTTAGCATTATGATGGAATGGAAAACATGTACTCTATCATTCATGTCCATTTGTTGATGTGTAAAAAATTACAGTTAAATATGACCCAGTTAATTAAAGTCCAGCTCCATAACTCTGGGCTCTAAATTATTTTTACTGCTTTACCCCCAATATCTAAGAAGATAGGAAGTAGACAGTAAGTTCTCAATATATTTACATCATGGATGAATTAATGAATTTAATTAATGGCTCATCTGTTATAGGGTTCTTTGTTTAATGTTCATTTATGAGAATTTTTAGGTGAGTACCCATCTTTCACTTTCCCTACACATAACTCTGTGTAAACACTTATGTAGCTTCAACTCTTCTGAGTCTTATCCTGGGAATATGACTTTTACCTTAGAGTAAGCTGTGAGTTATGTGAAATAATAAAAAATCTCCCTGTGAGTGGAGCTTTACCAGGGAGCTGTGAGATAGATATCCATCTCTCTAGGGATGGGTCCGTTGAGGCCCTCTAAGCCCAATGCCCCTCTGGTGGTTGTGAGGCCGCACCATTTCATGTTTACTGTGGTTGTGAGGCTGCTGGTTTTCAAGACTACTGCAGGCCTGGAGATGGCGATAGAAGCAGATCAAGTTAAAACTCCACAATCCACTGATATTACTAAGGTCCACAGTTTTTCTTGAGTCAATGTTCTTCAGACTGTTGTAAACCTTTGAGTAAATTCTGGGGGTTTGTAAAGGTTGATTATGATAAAATTGCCAGTAGTTTTATTGTTTCTGTGGAAAATTGAATTTTGAGAGATCGTCACATCAGTGTTGTGGAGGTCCTGCCTCATCAGGACTTTTTATTTTTGCAAAATAATCTCCTATGATGCAATTAAAAATTTTTTCTGATAAATACCCTGTTTCAGTTTGTTAAAGCTGCCAGAATGCAATATACTAGAAATGGATTGGCTTTTTCATTGAGACTTTATTAGATTACAAATTTACAGTTCTAAGGTCATGAAAATGTCCAAATTAAGGCATCAAGAGGAAGATACCTTCTCTGAGGAAAGGCTGATGGCATCTGTGGTTCTTCTGCCATGTGGGAAGGCACATGGTGATACCTGCTGGTCCTTCTCTCCTGGTTCTGGTTTTAGTGGATGTCTTCAATTGTCTCTGGGCATTTCTCCCTAATCTCTCTTGTTTTTACTGCTTTCTACCCTCTTCACAAAGGGCTCCATTGAAGAATTAAGACTTACCTTGAATGGGCTAGGTCGCATCTTAATTGAAGTAGCCTAAGCAAAAGGTCACACCCACAAAGACTGCCCCCACAAGAATGGTTTAAAAGAACATAGTCTTTTAACCTTGGGTGCATAATATATTCAAACCAGCACATATCCTGAGTCTTGTTTCTGCCCACATTATCTCCACAATTATGTTAAATATTTCAAGGAAAAGAAAAATGAGAAGGCTTTAAGTTAATATCATACAAATATTTCATTTCAGTGTCTTGGGATGGGTCTGTCCTGTATGAGACAGCCAGAAATTATTGTTTTAAGAAGTGAATAACCAGATTCTTTGAAGAAAAGGAAACAGAGCAGTAATTTGTTTTTTTCTTTCACCATTTAAGAGCAGAAACTTGGTGCTTGGGGATCTCGAAGCAGCAATATCATGGGGCTGAGTGTGCGATAGCATGCTACCAAAAAGGTGTTAGTGTGCTGCAGCCAAGGACGAGATTTGGAAAAAACAGTATTGTACATTGTAAGAATAGAATTGGTGAAGTAAAACAGAATGAAGGTGCTTGCCAGGAGCAGGATGGTTTGAGTGGCTTTGGCCTCAGGGGAGAATCTGTGGGAGATGCTTAGGGTATGAATATACTTCATTCTCTGGTGGTGTCTGTGTAGGAGAAGTACCATGTGAACACTGGCACCAAGCATGAGGCCCAAGAACACAACATCGGGGAGAGTCATTAGAATGGTGTATTTTATAGTAATAGATGTTTCAGGATTTTTGGAAGAGCACAGACCATATTTCCCAATCTTCATGGAATTATGGAAGTGATTAGGGGCCTCTAACTGTATAGGAACAAAGATGTTTAGCAGCAGGTTGGAGATCCAGCACAGAAGGCAGGAGGAACTGATGTTCTTCCAAGCTCTGTCTTTGAGCTTCATCTACCCACCAGCTCTGGGGCTGATGGTAATAGCCTGAAAACTGCTCAAGAGACAAGTTGTGCAGAGAGAAAGGCCCCGGGCCATTCTGTGGATGTAATAGACAAGTTTACACCCAGTGTTGTCAAGGATGTGTGTCACTCCCCAGATAAATATCATCTGGGGGATCCCCTTGAAGAAAAGAAACAAGAAGTTGGCCACAACCAGGTTGGCAAGTATAGGGTGCATGGGCCTCAGTGCATGTCCAGTGTTTAAAGGGGAGGCATAAGTGAAGAGAAGGAAGGTATTTCCCAGGATGCCAATCCCAGTCTGGACCAGGAAAAGTAGTCTCAGGATCAAGTTTCCAAAAGTCATTCTCATGAGAGCATAGGAAGGAGATGTTCAGGAAAGAACCTGAAGGTCCTAGAATTAGAATTTGGAATGGTAAATTCGAACAAAATGGCGAACAAATTTGTTCGAATATTCTCAGTTCAGATGGAAACTCCTAGGTCCCTACTACTTCCCCTTTTCTGGGGACAGCAATCATATTTTTGTTGCGGAGACTCCACATTAGTGAGCTGAACATTGCCACACAGAGTAGTCCTCTTGGAGCATTTCTACTTAGGCTTATTTTGTCATGCAGAATGGTTCCATATTTAGTCTATTTCCCAAATACTTTGGTGTGTATGTTGTGAACATACACCTCAAGGTAAAGTCTTATCTTTCATTCCACACATTTTTCTTGAATATCCACTATATACAAGATTGTTGTCAGTCCTGGGATATGCAGAGATTAATTGAGGTTGATCTTTTTTCCAAAGGGCTCAGAGCCTAGTTTGGGAAACATACATAAAATATGATAACCATGAAATATAAATCATACCATGATATACGTTATTGTGGAAATATTTATCAGAGAGTCTGGCACTCAGTGGTTCTCTGGTAAGATATAGAAATTTTGTTATTTCTATTAATTAGAAAAATGTTCTCACAAAGTATTGAACTCACACATGGGTATCACAAGGGTAAAATAATAGAACCAATGCAGAGACAAAAATCAAACTCTTCTGATGTCTCATATTTCTAGTCTTACTCCTTTGGGATAATTATATATCACAGGTACATTATTCCAAAATATTCTTCATGTTCTTCCAAAATGTGTGTGTGGTGGGAGCGGGTTAGGACCAATAGTAAATATAGGATTAAATGTGCTACTTATGTTTGAAAATGTAAGTCATGCTTCATAACTCATGGGCCCAAAAAGAGCTAATACTGGAAATGTGGTATAAAAATTAACGAGTTTTTCTTTAATAGTTTTGGAGGCTAGAAGATTGACATCAAGGTATCAGCATGAACATACTCTCTTTAAAGTATCCAGAGTGGAATCCTTCCTACCTCGGTTCCTGCAATACTTGGCATTCCTGAGCTTTTATTTTATTTTTTGTAAACTGTATGGTGAGGATCACATTTCATTCTTTTTCCATGTGAGTATCTTGCTATTGCAGCACCATTTGGTGAATTTTTTAACTTTATTTTTGAAAGTGCATGGGTTGGGAATCAAACTCTGGTCTCCTGTATGGCAGGTGAGAATTCTACCACTGAACTACCCTTGCACCACCATTCTTGAGCTTTTTGTTCCATCATTCCAATCCCTGTGTCAATCTTCATATGGCCTATTTCTCTGCTTTTGTCTCTGTGCATCTTCTTCTCTTCGTAAGAAGTCTATTTACAAAACCAATCAAAATGTACATTTCTTGAAATAAATTTAAGAATAAATATAAAATCTGACTGAGGAAAATTTTGATACATGGAAGGATATTACTTGGTCTAGGATAGGATAACTGAACATTACAAAAATGTAGGCTCTCCATAAATTAATTTCAACATTTAATGGACAAAGTTAAAAAACCAACAAGTTTCTTCTTGAACTAGAAAAGTTGATAACTAAAAATGATATGGAAAAATAATTATGCAAGAACACCTACAAAAAGTATGAAGATAGAGCTTTATGGGGAAATTGGTGCTACCTGATATTAACACATGCTTCAAATTTTCTATAATTAAAATAATGTACTTACAAATAGACAAACTGCAATGAAATAGATAAACTCTACAAATTGACATATATTTAAAAATTATTATATAATAAATGCAAATCCCTGGAGCAAGGATGACCAATTTAATAAAGGCTGCTGTGACAACTGTGTGGTCATTCTGAATAAGATAAAGTTACATCAACATCTCACACCATACATCAGACTAATGGCTAATTGGACCAGACAGATGTCTAAAATTTAAAAAATGAAACCATCCATATAAGTATTAGAAGAAAAAAATGGTGAATTCCACTAAGAACTAAGTGTAGGAAATGGCTTTCTTATTATGAATCAATATCAAGAAGCAATAAAGGGTCTATAAAAGCAACAGCACCAAAATAGAAAAAGCCACATCTATGGTGAAAACACTATAAGGAAAGTAAAAGAGAAGGACAGTTTCTGCTTCTGGTAAAAGCTGAGCACATTCTATTTATCCAAATCTCCCTGTAAATAACAACCATAGACTTGAAATATTTGTAAAAATTATTTTGCAAACCAAAAAAGTTCGCTAGCGTTCACTGAAGAGTGAACAAAGGTAGGCAGATCCTCGATGAGTTATAACAAGGGTAAAGGGAGAGTTTTTCACTTTAAAATGACTCTCAACCTCACGGCTTGTTGAAGTTGGTCCCATGCAAAATGATTAAAAACTGAAACAACTGTAATACTATTGGTTTGAAGAATCAAAGGAAAATTTCACTGTAGGATGCACGGGTGGCTCAGTGGTAGAACGCTCACCTTCCATGTGGGAGACCCGGTTCGATTCCCCGACCATGCACCCCCCTCCCCCCCAAAAAAAATTCACTGTAAACACAGAGGCTGGAAAGTAAGGGTAAAAGGTAAAGTCATTTTAGAAAAAAACCCACACCTAGAGCCCTATTTTATGTATAATCTCTGTCCAAATCTGTCTAATTCATGAATATGCATGCAGGTGCAAATGTCAAGCAATGTATATAAGTCTATAATTACTGAACTGAGATTTCAGTATATGGAATTTGAGTTTAGCATAATTAAATGTCTTCTGAAAGAAAAATATTCTATACTCTTTGAAGAAACATAAGAGATCCAGTCTCTACAATGTAGTAAATACATTCTGAAATTACTAAACACAGAAAGATATGTTAAAATGGAACAAATATTCAAGAAAAAATATAGTCAGTGAAGCTAAACTCAAGATGACCCAGATATTCAAATTAACAGACAATGGTATTAAAACTTTTATAACAATAATCAAGGGTATAAAGAAAAATAAATGAAGAGAGATAGTAACTACACAAGGAACCCAATGAAATTCTAGAACTGAAAAATACATCTGAAATTTTAAGTTATAATAAATGAACAGTCTGAAACAGTGAAAAAAGACTAGAGAATAACTAAAGTGTATGGCAAATGGGAAACTGTATTTAAAAGTCTTTTAAACTGTGTTTAAAAGGTATAATGTATTCTCCTTAAGATAAAAATTGGAATAATGGATTAAATATTTCACAAAGCAATTTAAAGGAACTCAAAAGCACCCAGAAATAGGCAAAATCTGGAGGAAAGTTTGCACTTGACAAACTTCAATTGCAAAGATTTATTGTCTAAGCTATGATAGTGAATTTCACTACTATGGTGAAAGCTATAGCTATGGCAGTGGAAAACAGCAAGCCTTACCATATCAAAGTGGCAGAAAAGAGAACTCAGGGGTGGAAATGAACCTGGAAATTTAAAGAAGAAATCCTGGAAGTGAGAGAATTGAAGGAGTAAACACCAAATTTGAATACAAATTCCACACCTGTCCCTGACTGACACCAAATCTAGACTCGGGCAGTGGAGAACTCACGTGACCAGAGGGAAAAGTAGGCAGAGATCAGAGGAGTCTACTCTGACTGAGGCATGGGGTGAGGTCCACGGATTTGCTGCTGATTTAACCAAGTGTTTTACCCAACTGTGTGCAGCTTACTTGACAGAAAGCTAAAGAATTATGGCTTTGAATGATCAGAGGGGAGAACCTGATGTGAGAACAGCAGCTGAAAACAGGAAAAAAAAAAGAAAAGCAAGACCAGCACAAAAATGATGAGCCCCCAAATCATGAAATTATGTGCAAAAAAGGTTATGATTCCCAGGTGGACTGGATAATAAAGCTGTATGTGGGAACTGAAAGAACAAAAGAGCTGTATCAGACGCATACGACAGGGGGAACAATTTCACAGTTTGATACCAGGTAAGTTATTTGCTAACTTGAAGCATAAAACAAAATTCTTTAGAGCTCTCACCTGAACCTAGAATTATTATAATGTATTATTCACAATATCCAGTTTTCAACAACAAAAAAAGACAGCTGAACCTGCTGTTCTCACATCAGGTTCTCTCCTCTGATCATTCAAAATACTTGGTTAAATTGGCAGCAAATCTGTAGAACCAGATAACTGTGACCATAATCAGGGAAACAAAGAAAATAGCAATTGATTCAATGCACACTCAGATGTTGAATTGATTTGACAAAGACTCCAAAGCAGCTACTGTAAATATATTCAAAGAATTAAAATGTTATCAGTGATTGAACAGATAGAAAATCTCATAGAAATGGACATAATCACAATAAAAAGAAAAATCCAAATCTGAAAAGTACACTTAAGTGAAATTTAAAAATTACTACATGAGCTCAGCAAGAGATAGAATTGATAGAGGAAGAACCAATAAACTTGAAAATAAAATAATAGAAATATACCAATCTGAAGAAGAGAAGAAAACAATAGAAGAAAAATGAACAGAGCCTCAGATACCTGTGGGGCAATATAAATATTCCCAAATAAACATAATTGAAATCTCATAAGCAGAGTTAAGAGAGGAAAGGACCAAAAATTTAATAAAATAATGGCCAAAAATTCCTCTAATTTAGTAAAAAGATATAAACTTACAGATCCAAGAAACACAATAAACTTCAAGCAGGATAAACCCAAACATCATTCTTAACACATCATATTCAAACAGAAAAAAAATAAAGAAAAAATCTTGAGGACTAACAATACAATTAACAATAATATATTTCTCACCAGAAAATATGGACAGGAATAATGACATTATAACCCTTGAATATTGAAAAAAATACACAAATTATACTGGTAATATGCTGAGTCCCGCTCAAGCAATGGTTCAAACAGGGTCAGATGGGGCAGTGTGAGGTTAAGAAAAACACAACACAGAGTTTAAGAGAAAGTGGGGGCTAGGTGGTTCTTTGTCTGACTGAAGGCAAATGACCTGAGAAGCCAGTGCAAGTTTATTTTATACTGCTTAACAATAGAATTCTACATAAAGCAGTGCAGTACATGAGAAGGTGCTTGATGTGATGAATAGGGATACAGAACTTTCTTGAGAACAGAGTGAACATTAATTAGCCTGCTCAAAATGGCAGAGGCAGAACTTTCCCACAGTAAAGCCAGATTAGATAAGGTGCAGCCCAGGCCCAACCTCATTCCTCAGGAAAACAAGGGGCCATGCCTCCAAGGTTATTCTGATGTGGCACTGTCCACAGTCAGAGGCCTGCTTCATGAAAAACCTGACTTGGGCCCCAACAGCAATAGATTGACCATTGGATAGATAGGTAGATTGATTGATTGATTGATTCATAGGAGAGAAGCAGAAAAATAAAAGCTGGTCCTTAAAGGGCATGCCAATTAATAAAGGTAGCAAGAAAGATGGGGTAAGAAAAATCATGATTTTGTAACCATGAAAGTATAAGTGATTCAGGCAAGACTTATTAATTAATGCTAAAGCTAGAAGGAGAAAGTTTGGTGAGGAAGAGAAAATAGAACCTCAGAGTAAGTTCCCACAAATCATCTATCAATTACAAAAGAAAAAAGAATTTTACAGTGGAGTAACTCAGCAGACAGCATTTTCATCAAGTGATCATAGGTAACACCACATATAATGGGACCAACTCACCACATGGGCAACCTAAGGTAATGCACTGAGAAGGATACGACGTCATTTACACAGTAGTCCATCCCAAAATGCATAACCTGAATTGAACATCTGGAAACAGCATGTAAACTGAGGGACAGTCTACAAAGAAGTGGCCTGAATTCTTCAAAACTGTCAAGGTCATGGAGAACAAAATGGCACAACCATTCCAGATTAAAGGAGGAGAAAGAGACATGGCAACTCAATGGTTCATGAAACAGGGAGCAAGGAGGTTAGATGATATTTTTGTGCAGTATTCATTTCCTGATTTTGATCATTGTGATATAGTTATATATGAGAACAACTTTGCTTTTGGGAAATGCACACAAAGAATTTAGGAGTACAAGGGCATGATGTCTGCAACTTACACTCAACTCAGAAAAGAAATTATGTTCTACATATATAACACACTTATCTAACATTACATATTTGAATATGTTTCTAAACAGTAAGAGAAGGAGAAAATAGTAGAGCAAATGTGGTAAAATGTTCATAATTGTTCAATCTGATGAATGGTATACTTGAATTCTTTGTGCTATTTTTATTTAAATGCAATTTTATTGAGATACATTCACACACCATATAATCCCTCCAAAGTATATAATCAGTGGTTCACAGTATCATCATATAATTGTGTATTCATCACCACAATCAATTTTAAAACATTTTCATTACTCCAAAAATAAAAATAAAAAGAGCACCCCAAATATCCCATACCCCTTAGGCTCCCCCTGTTATTTTTTGGTCTTTATTACTCATACTTGGAGCTAGGAGCAGTGATGCTTGAGAAAGCTCCTGGCTGCCAGAGGGTCCTGGAAATAATTCCTGCATTTGAAAGAGGATTGACTTAGAGATAATAGAAGAATGGATTTGTGAAGCACCCAGTCACAGAATGAGGAAATCTCATGAGAGATATGGAGAAAAGTCATTATGAAGATAGAAATACAGATATAGAAGTGCAATTAGAATGAAGCCACTAATTTCTTTGTTTGTTTCCAAATATTTTTCTGATAAATGATTCAGGATCTATTCAGAGAAAATGCTGGTAGATCATTGATTGATGAACTTCTACAGGCTCAGCTCTGGGGCTAGGACAGGACCTTCATTTAAGTTATTACTGAATGCTCAGTGTCAAAGAATATTCTTATCCTGTTCACATGGATTAAAAAAATGAAGCACAAGAAATTGTTTTAACTTTCTCAAAGTCACTCACCTCTGATAAATGATAAAGCTAGTTCTAATCTGACCTGCAGACTGATCATGGTTTGCATGAACTGTTTCACTAGGCATAAATATCCCAAGAGGGATTAATTCACTGGTTTATTGGTTTATCTGGGTATAGTCCAGATGGACTCTCTCTCTCCCTCTCTCTCTCTCTCTCTCTCTCTCTCTCTCTCTCTCTCTCTCTCTCACTCTCTCTGGCACTCTCTCTGGCACTCTCTCTCTCTCTCTCTCTGAAACACACACACAAACACATACACAGAGCAGTGATTCCTTTCCAAAATCATACAAGAAAGACGATGGAAAATTATACAGAGTCACACAGAGATGGGATGAAATTTGATCAGATGCTGCCAACTGGTGTCTATCTCCCTCCTAAGTGTTGGCTCTGCTCTACGTTATCCATTCACTATATTTGGTATTCAGAGCTGCCTACCAATGCAACATTGTGGACCAATTGCTCACTCACTGTTTGGGGAATTGAGAACAGGGTCAGTAGTTTCCAGCCCCTCAGTTTTTAGGCAGCAGAGTCAGGATTAGCAAGAAACTGTTCCTGACTCCAAAGGCTGGGCTGTTATTCAGTGTTGTCTTTCAGTGGGGAAGAAAAATGTATGATATTACACTCCAGTGTGACTCATACCCATCTTATCTCTCCAGTTCTAATCAAATTCTGAACCCTGTCTGTGAGGTTAGTACTGAAGGAGTGTGTCTGTGTATACAGAGAAAGGGCCATGTTTAAATTTATGAAGATATACCCTGAATTTGAGACATTAAAATTCATGAACTGCTTGAGTACAGTTCTCAATGGCCTGGGCCAGTGAACAGTTGCATCACTATTCTAAAGGGGAAAGAGCAGTTGTGAACAGAGTATCGCTCCCTCCCCAGCCCTGCAGCATCCATTCCTTCTCAAGCCTATACCCGTGACCATTTACTGACTGCTCTGTGGTCTTTATCTTCTCCCTCTCCCATCACTCCTTCCATCAGTCTAATCCATGTTGGTCAGAAGGGAGTTCAGAGCTTAGGTAAAGCTGTCCTGGAGTGAAGGAAAATGTCTCTCCTGTTCAGTTCCTCACCCGTTCTCCCCTCTGGACATTCCCTCCTTCCCCAACCTGACATGAGTCTGAGCCATCACAAAAAACTCACTGATGTTGAGCTCTGTTGCTAGAACTGGCAGCAGAAGTATGGCCTGCAGTAAATAGGTGCCATCTGCAGCTACAGCAGTTATAGGTCTCAAGATTCCCCAAGTTTTTCTCCCCCCAGAACTGCCATTACATTGTCAAGTCTAGGGACGCTGACACCTGCTGCAAAGGGACCGTGGCACATCTGCAACGAACCTGTAAATGTTGGTCCCAGGACAAGTCACCATCAGCATTTCCTGGGGATTATTATGATGACCTAATTAATAGAAAGTGCAGTGAGAGGAAAACTTTCTTGACACCACTGAAATGGGCTTTGTGTCTCAGGAGGGCATTCTCAAGACTGCACTGGGATACTCATATCAGGGACTGTGAAGTAGATACTAAAGTTCCTCTAATTCCTGCTCTCAAAGAAAGTGATTAGATCTGTTGAGATCATGCTAGACCTTGGGCTCAGTGTTTCTTTGGTACAGACCTAGTCTCTGCTTGGGGTTCTGGGTCATCTGCATATTGGGAAATCTCTGACCCATTTCTGTTCTCACATTCTTGCAGGAGCTCAGGACACTTCTGCTAGTCTCTCTCACCCTTTGTCTTCCTGAGTTCTCCTAAGGCCATGGCAGCATGGCCAACAGGGACTCCATCTGCCATTTCTGAAGGTGCTTGTACCCTGATTCCTGAGTCCCTTCTCTGAGTAATGATGCATTTTGTGCAGTTCCACTTCCTCCTTTCCTCCCATGGTATCATGCTAATAGATTTCTCTTAATGTTCTTTTTATAATTTATTTGTAGTTATCTTCTCTATTTTTGATAAATCAGTTTAAATGATATTTACCTTTCTATCTTCACTGAAAGGATTAGCTCAATATACTTACATTTCTCATCAATTTCCTTCTCCATTCCACCCCTATTTTTTTAGGCATACAATTTCTACATTAGCATTGTCATTAGTCAGTTGTCATTGACTCTGTTATTAAAATATCCACAACACACTAAAAGCTTATTTCTGTGGTTATACAGAGTCAGCTTTTTCTCTCAGTTCCTTTCCCATTGTTTATCTGTTTCTCTCTTATCAGTGAAATTCAAGTTTCAGTCATTTCTTCAAGAAATTCTTGAGAATCATATACCTCAGTTCTTATATCTTCAGCAATGCTTTCCCCAGTTTTGATACCTAAAAAACTGGAGGAGACTCAATATCTTTGTGGCCCAAAGGCTTCTCATTTAAGAATCTATCTCCACTTTTCTTTATTTTGGTCATCTTAGAGATATTTCAATTCAGTGATATAGTCTCTTCAAATGCTTAGGATTATTTTTACTGTGATCAGAGTATTTTTGAATGTTCTGAATATGCCTGGTGCTTAGCACTCAATTGTAGGAGCAAGGGTTAAAACAAGACCTACGGAATTTGTTGGGAGCAGCTGGCATCAGGGTGGTGGCAGCAGCAAACTGTGGAGATTGTTAGCTGCTTTATGTAGAACAGTCTGGGAGGAAGAGAATATTGGATAACCCCAAATGGTTATGTTAAGTATGAAGGAAGAGAGCACTGAAAGATAAGCACTCTGTTCCCTCAGGAAATGCATGCATGCCTTTTATCATCCTGCAGTATATAAGCAGGATCTGGTTAAGAATAAAGTAGCCTGTTGTCTGTTATCACTAATCTTCAGACCCCCTGGTCCTGTCTCTTTCTCATCATTCGTTAAGATCCTTAGATCTCCGGTCCGTAGGAAGCAACACTCAATTTAATTTCAACATCGAACATGTATCCAGCAAAAGTACTGGGCTGTCTTATTCTACATGGTTACCAGTGGATTCTCTTGTCTTTCCATGTCAGCAATCATAGCATCTGAAAATAAGGAGAGACTTGTTTCTTCATTTCCAATACTTACCCCCCTTACTTCTTACTACTGTCATCCTTTGCTGGTTATGACCTCTAAGAGTGTATTTAACAAAAATGGTGAAAATACACGTGTATAGCTCAATGTTGTATTCCTAGGGAAGCTCTTTAAAGATTCTTCATTAAACATGTTGTTAGCCGTAAAGTTTTTGATAGTTACCATCTATTAGGTTAATGTTTTGTTTAGACCTGTTTTGTTAAAAGCTTTTTTTCCCCATGAATAACTTGGTTTTCATAAATATGTATGGAATTATTCCTTTAGCCTTCTTTTATGAATTGCATTAACAATGGTTTTCTTTTTTTAAGAAAACCTTTAAAAACAGGACACAGAAAAAGAAACTGCAGTGCAATGAATGTTTATAGATTGAACATCTATGTAATTCAACCACACTCCTGGGCCAGAAACAGATTTCTGACATAGTGGAAACCCCAGTGTGTGTACCTTTTCACTCACATTCTCTTTCAACGCTCTTCAGTACAATCACTATCTTGATATTTCTGTTAATAATTTTTCTTTACTTTAAAGTTTTGCCACTTGTGTACGTATCTCTAGACAATATAATTTAATTTTTCCAGATTTACCTTTTAGTGAGTTTTAATTTAACATTGATGAAATGCCAAATCTTAAATAAGTACTTTTATGAATTTTCACAAATGAATACATTTATGTAGCTATCTCTCAAGATATAGCTTATTTCCATCACCACTGGAAGTACTCTCATATTGCTTACTGGTCAATATTCCCTCAGCTCTTTCAAATTCTATAACCAGAATAGTTTTGTCTGACCTTGAATCTCATAAATACACTACAATATGAATTTTCTTTATATCATATTTCTTTCTCCCAAGAAAACATTTCTGAGATTCAGCTTTGTTGTTGGGTGTATCAGCAGTTCCTTCTTTTTAATTGATGAGATGTATTCCATTTTATGAATATCCCAACCATGGTTTATTATTCTCCTGTTGATATATATTAGGATAGTTTCCAGATTCAGACACTTATGGCTAAATTTGCTAAGAAATTTTTTGTAGAAATCATTTTTTGTGAACATATGCCCTCATTTTTCTTGGATATGTACCCATAACAGATATTGCTGCATTTTGAGTACACATCTGTTTAACTTCATAAGAAACTATCAGTTTTCCCAAATGGCTTACTATTTTATTCTCCTACCAATAAGCATGAAATGCTCATATGACATGCCAAATCTCATTATATCTAATGGAATTTAAATGGTAAGAAAACATTATGCCTGAAAGACATATACACTAACCTGAAAAATTACAGTCATTAGAAGTTAGATAATTAACACTGAGGAAATCGATCTGTATTAAGAGGATTGACTCCATTTTTTAGTGTTTATGTGCTGACATCTTGTAAAGGTCCCCTCCCTCTTGCCTTTCTGTCCCAAATCTTCTCTCAGTCTCTCAGTCTCTCTCTCTCTCTCTCTCTCTCTCTCTCTCTCTCTCTCTCTCTCATTATCATCATCATCAGTATCCAACTGTAAACCAAATTTTGGGTGGCGTCCATACTGTCTCTGTGGGATGATCACAACTCCTTCCGAATTGCATGATTTCTGGAAAGCTCATTTGCTCTTTTTAATTCCCCCAAATTAATTATAATGATAATTTCACAACAGAAAATATATTAAGGTCTAAAAACTTCTGAATTCATAGAATGTGGGGATGATTCCAAAGTAATAATGATCAGCCATGTTTGCTATCTGAGACTTTATATTGAGGAAAAACTGGGAGAGAAATGAAACAAGTGTGGAAAAGCAGAACTCACTACACTTCAGATGATTTGCCTTGTTATTTTTGCATAGTATTATAAGCTGTTTTTAAAGTTATGTTTTAAGGTAATATTTACAGTCAGTAAAATTCACTCTTTCATGTTGTTTTAATTTGTTAATTTGCCAAAATGCAAAATACCAGAAGTGGGTTGTTTTTTACAATGGGATTTTAACTTATAAGCTTACAGTTCTGAGACCAAAGAAATGTCCAAATGAGAGCATCACCAGGCCATGATTTCTTCCTGAAGACTGGCTAACAGGGATCTTGGACTTCTCCATCTCATGCAAGGCATGTCTCTCCTTTCTTTCCCAGATTTCCTTGCTTTCAGCTTCTGGCTGCTCCATCTCTGCCTTTCCTTCTGAGCATGTTTGTGAGTCCTTTCCTCTCTCAGTTTCTCTCTATTTTCTGTATCTTCTGCATATCCATGCTGTTATATAGGACTCCAGGAAGAGGATTAAGGCCCACCTGGGCCATGCCTCAACTTAATTAACCTAGTCAAAAGGTCTCACCCATGATAGCTTTATACCTACAGGAATAGATTAGATTTAAGAATATGATATTTGGGGGGAGGGGTTCTATAAAACCTCCAAACCATCACATATGTATATAGATCTATGAATTTTGACAAATATATACAGTTACATAACAATCACCACAATCAAGATACAGAATATCACAAATAACCTAGGTACATCCCTTCTGCTATTTGTACTCAATCCCATCTTCTCACCCCCAATGACAGTTCCTATAGTTTTGCCTTTTCCAGTATCTCAAGTGTAAACATATAGTTTGTTGCCTTTTGAGTTTGAGTTCTTTTACATGGCATAATGTCTTTGACATCCATCCATGTTGTTGTGTGTATTCATTTCTAGAGCTGAACAGTGATCCATTGTATAGGTGAACTATAATTTGGTTATCCATTCACAAGTTGATGTATATTGGGGCTTAATTGTTTATTTGGCAATATAAATAAAGCTGCCAAAACATTCACATACACATTATGTGTAGACATATGTCTTCATTTTCTTGGACAAAAATCTGGGAATGGGAAGCTGAGTTGTATGATGAATGCATATTTAATTTCATAATAGACTGATAAAATGTTTTACAAAATTGGTGAACCATTTTGCATTCTCCAACAGAAATGCATGAGAGTTCTAGTTTCTCCACTTCCTCAGCAACACTTGCTAATGTCAGTCTTCATACTATTAGCTATTCTGAAAGACATGAGCAGTAAACCTCTTAGAAGCTTGGGAAAGCTAATTGGGAACATTTCTTCCCAAGTTCTGGTTCTATAGTCACCATATTAGCTTGAAATTGGCCATGGTGGGATCGTTCACACTGTGGCCATTTTTCCCTGGAAGCATGTTGTTGAATATTTACTAGCACACCACTGTCAGTATTTCTTTGGTTCAGTGTTTGTTTATATACCTGTTTTTCATGGGGTTTCTTGCTTTCTTATTTTTGAAAGCAAGAGATTTTTCTAAATTTGGAACCGGTAAGTTCTTTAAATCAGTTAGGTGTCTTATGAATGTTGGGTCGTCTTTTGTTTTTTTAACAGAGCCTTTTAAAAAGTTTATTCAAGTATAATTTACCCATAAATTCACCATTGAGTGTTCAAGTCAGTTTAGTATAGTGCTGCACAGCCATCAACATTATACAGTTTTTAAAATTAAAAAAAGTTTTTAATTAATTTTTTAATTAAAAAATATAACAACAAACTCAAACATTCTTAACATATGATCATTCCGTTCTACATATATAATCAGTAATTCACAATATCATCACATAGTTGCATATTCATCATCATGGTCATTTTTTAGAACATTTGCATCAATTCAGAAAAAGAAATAAAAAGATAACAGAAAAAAATTCATACATACCATACCCCTTACCCCTCCCTTTCATTGATCACTGGCATTTCAATCTAAATTTATTTTAACATTTGTTCCCCCTATTATTTATTTTTATTCCATATGCTTTACTCATTTGTTGATAAGGTAGATAAAAGGAACATCAGACACAAGGTTTTCACAATCACACAGTCACATTGTGAAAGCTATATCATTATACAATCATTAACAAGAAACATGGCTACTAGAACACAGCTCCACATTTTCAGGCAGTTCCCTCCAGCCTCTCCATTACATCTCTTTTTTCTATTCTTTTTTTATCAATTTTAAATTTAAAAAATATGACAACAAAGAAACACAAACATTCTTAATATATAATCATTCTATTCTACATATATAATCAGTAATTCACAATATCATCACAAAGTTGCATATTCATCATCATGATCATTTCTTTGAACATTTACATCAATTCAGAACAAGAAATAAGCTGAAAACAGAAAAAAAAATTATACATACCATACACCTTACCCCTTCCTTTCATTGATCACTAACATTTCAAACTAAATTTATTTTAACATTTGTTCCCCCTATTATTTATTTTTATTCCATATGTTCTACTCATCTGTTGACAACATAGATAAAAGGAGCATCAGACACAAGGTTTTCACAATCACACAGTCACATTGTGAAAGCTATATCATTATACAATCATCATCAAGAAATATGGCTATGGGAACACAGCTCTACATTTTTAGGCAGTTCCTTACAGCCTCTCCATTACATCTTGAATAACAAGGTGATATCTACTTAATGCATAAGAATAACCTCCAGGATAGCCTCTCGACTCTGTTTGGAATCTCTCAACCATTGACACTTTGTCTCCTTTCACCCTTCCCCCTTTTGGTTGAGAAGGTTTTCTCAATCCCTTGATGCTGAGTCTCAGCTCATTCTAGGATTTCTGTCCCACATTGCCTGGATGGTCCACACTCCTGGGAGTCATGTCCCACGTAGACAGGGGAGGGTGGTGAGTTTGCTTGTTGTGTTGGCTGGAGAGAGAGGCCACATCTGTGCAACAAAAGAGGCTCTCGTGGGAGTGACTCTTAGGCCTAAATTTTAAGTAGACTTGACCTATCCTTTGTGGGGTTAAGTTTCATATGAACTGGGGGCTCAGCCTATAGCTTTGGTTGTCCACACTGCTTGTGAGAATATCACGAGTTCTCCACTTGGGGAAGTTGAATTTTTCCCCTTTCCCACCATTCCCCCAAGGGGATTTTGCAAATACATTTTTATTCACTGTTCAAATCAGTCTGGGATTTATTGGGTCATCACTCTGGACAAACCTACAAAATCTAATATCCTACTCAAGTTTCCATGTACTTACGGTGTTCAATTAAGCTGTCCACATGAGTTATATTAGGAACTGCACTAGTACAAATATAAATTTTGTACCAAATAAACATTTTTTGCTTTAGTCTCACACATAAGTTAAAATTTTAAAATATTAATTACCATCTATTTTTAACACCCTGCAGTAATGACATTCCTTTGTTCTTCCTCATGCAAAAACATTTTTAAGTTTGTACATTTAGTCACTATCATTATACACTCTAGGCATTCCTAGGTTATACCATCTCAGTCTTTATCATCTATCTTTCTTTCTGATTTCATTTGTGCCCACAGCCCTCCTCCCTCTATCATTCTCACATTAGCTTCATTCAGTGTTCTAACATAATTGTATTATAGTTAGGTAGCATTGTGCTATCCATTTCTGAGTTTTTACAATCAGTTCTGTTGCACAATCTGCATCTCTTCAGCTTCAAATACCCAATATCTTACCCTATTTCTATCACCTGATGGTCTCTGTTACCAATGAAATTCTCCAAATTTATTCACTAATGCCAGTTCATATCAGTGAGACCATACAGCATTTGTCCCTTTGTTTCTGGCTAATCTCATTCAGCATAATTTCCTTAAGGTCCATCCATGTTGTTATGTACTTCATAACTTTATTCTGTCTTACAGCTGCATAACATTCCATCATATATATATATACCAGAGCTTGTTTGGCCACTCATCTGTTGATGGACATTTTGACTGTTTCCACCTCTCAGCAACTGTAAATAATGCTGCTATAAACATTGGTGTGCAAATTTCCATTTGTGTCCTTGCCCTCATGTCCTCTGAGTAGATACCTAGTAATGGTATTGCGGGGTCATATGGCAATTCTATACTTAGCTTCCTGAGGACCTGCCAAACTGCCTTCCACAGTGGTTGTACCATTTGACATTCCCACCAACAGTTCCCATCCTCTCCAGCACTTGTCATTTTCCGTTTTATTGATAATGGCCATTCTGGTGGCTTTGAGATGATATCTCTTTATGGTTTTGATTTGCATTTCCCTAATAGCCAGGGAAGTTGAGCATCTTTTCATGTGTCTTTTGGCCATTTGTGTTTCCTCTTCTGAGAAGTGTCTGTTCAAGTCTTTTGCTCATTTTGTAATTGGGTTCGCTGTCTTTTTGTTGTTGAGTTGAACAACCTCTTTATATATTCTGGATACTAGACCTTTATCTGATATATCATTTCCAAATATTGTCTGCCATTGTGTAGGCTGTCCTTTTAGTTTCTTGATGAAGTTCTTTGATGCACAAAAGTGTTTAATTTTGAGGCGTTCCCATTTATTTATTTATTTCTTCAATGCTCATGCTTTTGGTGTAAGGTCTAGGAAACCACTTCCTATTGTAAGATTTATAAGATATTTCCCTACATTTTCTTCTAACAGTTGTATGGTCTTGGATCTAATGTTTAGGCCTTTGATCCATTTTGAGTTAATTTTTGTATAAGGTGTGAGATATCGACCCTCTTTCATTCTTTTGTGTATGGATATCCCTTCTCAAAGCACCATTTATTGAAGAGACTGTTCTGTCCCAGGTGAGTTGGCTTGACTGCCTTATGAAAGATCAGTTGTCCATAGATGAGAGAAAACTCTATTCTATTCTATTGGTCAATATATCTATCTTTATGCCACTACCATGCTTTTTTGACCACTGTAGCTTCACAATATGCCTTAAAGTCAGGTACCATGAGACCTCCAAATTCACTTTTCTTTCTCAGGATAATTTTAGCTATTCAGGGCAACCTGCCCTTCCAGATAGATTTGGTTATTGTTTTTCTATTTCTGAAAAGTAAGTTTTGGGGATTTTAATTAGTATTGCATTGAATCTTTAAATCAATTTAGGTAGAATTGACATCTTAACTATATTTAGTCTTCCAATCCATGAACACGGTATGCCCTCCCATCTATTTAGGTCTTCTGTGATTTTTTTTTATTAATTAAAAAAAATTAACAACAAACGAACAAAAACATTAACATATGATCATTCTGTTCTACATATATAATCAGTAGTTCATAATATCATCACATAGTTGCATATTCATCGTCCAGATCATTTCTTAGAACATTTGCATCAATTCAGAAAAAGAAATTAAAAAAACAACAGAAAAAGAAATAAAATGAAAACAGAAAAAAAAGATTATACATACCATACTCCTTACCCCTCCCTTTCATTGATCACCAGTATTTCAAACTAAATTTATTTTAACATTTGTTCCCCCTATTATTTATTTTTATTCCATATTTTCTACTCTTCTGTTGACAAGGTAGATAAAAGGGGCATCAGACACAAGGTTTTCACAATCACACAGTCACATTGTGAAAGCTATATCATTATTCAATCATCATCAAGAAATATGGCTACTGGAACACAGCTCTACATTTTCAGGAAGTTCCCTCCAGCCTCTCCATTACATCTTGAATAACAAGGTGATATCTAATTAATACGTAAGAATAACCTCCATGAGCATCGTATGCACTTCCATTTATTTAGATCTTCTGTGATTTCTTTTAACAATTTCTTGTAGCTTTCTTTGTATAGGTCTTTTGTCTCTTTAGTTAAATTTATTTCTAAATATTTTATTCTTTTGGTTGCGATTGTAAATAAAATTTTTTTCTTTATTTCCTCCTCAGATTGTTCATTACCAGTGTATAGAAACACTACAGATTTTTGAGTATTGATCTTGTAACATGCCACTTTGCTGTAGTCACTTATTAGCTCTAGTAGTTTTGCTGTGGATTTTTCTGGATTTTCGACATATAGTATCATATCATCTGCAAACAGTGAGAGTTTTACTTCTTCCTTTCCAACTTTGATGCCTTGTATTTCTTTTTCTTGTCTCATTGCTCTGGCTAGAACTTCTAACACAGTGTTGAATAGCAGTGGTGATAGTGGACATCCTTGTCTTGTTCCTGATCTTAGGGGGAAAGTTTTCAGTTTTCCTCCATGGAGGATGATGTTAGCTGTGGGTTTTTCTATATTTCCTTTATCATTTTGAGGAAGCTCCCTTCTTTTCCTATCCTTTGAAGTGTTTTTAACAGGAAAGGATGTTGAATTTTGTCAAATGCCTTTTCTGCATCAATTGAGATGATCATGTGTTTTTTCTGCTTTGATTTGTTGATATGGTGTATTACATTAATTGATTTTCTTCTGTTGAACCATCTTTGCATACTGGGATGAATCCTACATGCTCATGGTGTATAATTCTTTTAATGAGCTGCTGGATTCGATTTGCTAGAATTTTGTTGAGGAGTTTTGCATCTATATTCGTTAGAGAGATTGGCCTTTAGTTTTCTTTTTTTGTAATATCTTTGTCTGGCTTTGGTATGAGGGTGATGCTGGATTCGTAGAATGAGTTAGGTGACTTTCCCTCCTCTTCAATTTTTTTTGAAGAGTTTGAGCAGGATTGTTTCTTTCTGCAATGTTTGGTAGAATTCACATGTGAAGCCATCTGGTCCTGGATTTTTCTTTTGGGGGAGCTTCTTAATGACTGATTCAATTTCTTTACTTGTGATTGGTTTGTCGAGGTCGTCTAATTCTTCTCGAGTCAATGTTGGTTGTTCATGCCTTTCTAGAAAGTTGTCCATTTCATCTATATTGTCGAGTTTATTAGCATAAAGTTGCTCATAGTATCCTCTCATTTCTTCCTTTATTTCTTTGGGGTCAATGGTATGTCTTCTTTTCCATTTCAGATTTTATTTATTTGCATCCTCTCTCTTCTTCTTTTTTAACCTTGCTAAGTGTCCATCAATCTTATTGATTTTCTCATAGAACCAACTTCTGGTTTTGTTGATTTTATCCATTGTTTTCCTGTGCTCACTTTCATTTATTTCTGCTCTAATCTTCAATATTTCTTTACTTTTACTTGCTTTGGGGTTAGTTTGCTGTTTTTTCTCTAGTTTTTCTAAGTGAACAGCTAATTCCTCCAGTTTTGCTTTTTCTTCTTTTTTGATATAGGCATTTAGGGCAATAAATTTCCTTCAGCACTGCCTTTGCTGCATCCCATAAGTTTTGATATGTTGTGTTTTCATTTTCATTCGCCTCGAGATATTTACTGATTTCTCTTGTAAATTTTTCCTCTACCCACTGGTTGTTTAAGAGTGTGTTGTTGAGCCTCCACATATTTGTGAATTTTCTGACCCTCTGCCTATTATTGACTTCCAATTTCATTCCTTTATGATCTGAGAAAGTGTTTTGTATGATTTTGTCTTTTTACTTTTATTGAGACTTGCTTTGTGACCCAACATATGGTCTATCCTTGACAATGATCCATCAGCACTTGAGAAAAAGGTGTATCCTGCTGTTGTGGGGTGTAATATTCTGTAAATGTCTGTTAAGTCTAGCTCATTTATTGTATTATTCAAATTCTCTGTTTCTTTATTGATCCTCTGTCTAGATGTTCTGTCCGTTGATGAGAGTGTGGAATTGAAGTCTCCAACTATTAATGTAGATGTGTCTATTTCTCTTTTCAATGTTTGCTGCATGTATTTTGGAGCATTCTGGCTCGGTGCATAAATATTTATGATTGTTATGTCTTTTTGTTGAATTGTTCCTTTTATTAATACATAGTGTCCTTCTTTGTCTCTTTTAACTGTTTTACATTTGAAGTCTAATTTGTTGGATATTAGTATCGCTACTCCTGCTGTTTTCTGATTGCTATTTGCATGGAATATCTTTTCCTAACTTTTCACTTTCACGTATGGTTTTCCTTGGGTCTAAGATGTGTTTCCTGTAGACAGCATATAGATGGGTCTTGTTTTTTAATCCATTCTGCCAGTCTATGTCTTTTGATTGGGGAGTTTAATACATTAACATTTAGTGTTATTACTGTACAGGCAGTACTTTCTTCGACCATTTTGCCTTCTGGATTTTATATGTTATATCTAATTTTCCTTCTATTTACCTTTACCGATAGTCTTCATTTCTACACTCTTCTCCACACCTGTCTCTCCTATCTTTTTGTATCTGCCTCTGGTGCTCCGTTTAGTATTTCTTGCAGAGGTGGACTGTTGGTCACAAATTCTCTCAGTAATTTTTTTGTCTGAAAATGTTTTAATTGCTCCCTCATTTTTGAAGGACAATTTTTCTTGGTATAGAATTCTTCGTTGGCAGTTTTTCTCTTTTAGTAATTTAAATATATCATCCCACTCTCTTCTCACCTCCATGGTTTCTCCTGAGAAATCTATGCATAGTCTATTGTGCTTCCCTTGTATGTGATGGATTGCTTTTCTCTTGCTGCTTTCAAGATTCTCTCTTTCCCTTTGACATCTGACATTCTGATTAATAAGTGTCTTGGAGTACATCTATTTGGATCAATTCTGCTTGGGGTATGCTGCCCTTCTTGGATCTGTAATTTTAAGCCTTTCATAAGAGTTGGGAAATTTTCAGTGATAATGTCCTCCATTAGTTTTTCTCCTCCCTTTTCCTTCTCTTCTCTTTCTCGGACACCCACAACATGTATATTTGTGTGCTTCATGTTGTCTTTCAATTCCCTGAGTCCCTGCTCATATTTCCCCATTCTTTTTCCTGTATTTTCTTTTGCTTGTCAGATTTCAGATGTTCCATCCTCCAGTTCA